>JAAEAF010014656.1:0-59513 GCA_011037195.1 Triatoma infestans | reverse complement strand
AGATGCTTGGTTGTTTGATTTGATGAATGATAAACACCTTAAGATTGGTTTAAGATATATAATTGATATGTGTATATACATAACTGACTGCCAGGGACTTTACACTTTAGAATTTAGAACTGAACTGAACTGACAGACTGACGTGGCTAAAATGTTATGTAAGGAGTGTGAATCAACAGAATGATGTCTGATGTGTAAGACTGAATTGAACAGAATGAATTTTGACTGTCTCTCTCTCATATATATATCCACTGGCCGAACCTCTCCTCTCTGTGCGAGAGGGGCTGTTTCTCTCCGCTAGAGTGGATGAGTGGTGGGGGTTCACTACCCCTACATGGACAAAAGAAGCCCTCAAGGGCAAGTATTGCGATCACGTGAGATTTTCGAAATTGAGTTTTTACCGGAAATAAAGATTTATTGGAGGTTCCCTGAATCAGAAAAAATGATAAAAGCAAATGATCTGTACGTATATGTGTGTATGTGTTAACGTAATATCTCAAAAACGAAAAGTTGTAGGAACTTGATATTCTTTTTACTGGTACTACAATCGCATCAGACAAGATTGTGGGCGAAATCCAGCAACCGGACTTGCGACTCAACTGAATTGGTTGTTTTTTCAAATTGGTTACAACGATTTTCTTTAAACTTAAGTACATTAACTACACATACAAGGAGCCTTATTTATTTGAAATATTTCTCTGAGAAAATTCATTTAAAATAGTTTTTGTGAGAGGAAGGGATTATAATATAATTTCCTTTAAAATGTTATTTCAATTTATTATATAATTGTATTATTCTAAATAATATTAAATAGAATTAAATCTGTAGCCAATATTCTGAGTTCAACAGGGGGAGGGCGGTTGGTGGTGTAGTGGTTATGTGCATGGACTTGTAACTAGGAGGTTCCCAGTTCGAGTCCCGCGACAACTGTTAAATTTTATATTGGTATGAAAAATGTTAACAAAATATAGTACGTGCTTTCGTCCCCCGCCCACGACACCTAATTTGATAGTTATGGCTTCAACAATTTTCTTTAAACTTAGTATATATATCGTCCGCACATACAAAGAGAGCTAACACTTTTAATTAAAACATTTCACCTGGTAAATTCATTTTGCAAGAGAGGCGGCGTTATGTTTTCTTCTATTTAAAATGCTATTTAAGTTTATTATACAATTTTATCATCTAAATAATATTAATTAGAATTAAATATGTTGCCAAAATCGAATTCTGAAAAAGAAAATCGATTGACCGGAAATTTTTTAATTAAATTATTTCAGTTTTTTATGATTTTGCCTATAACAGCACCGACGGATTTCATTAAATTTGTCATACTAACTATGAATAGAGAGACCTATAATTGGTTCTTAATTTGTATGAATATAAATAAATATGACAGATGCAAATGTACTGAGAATGTATTTTAATTCAAGTGAAATACTACCCTCTCTATTATAACCTGTTTCTATTTAGTATAATCTCAAATCCGCTGTATCTGGAATTTGATTTTGATTTGGTTTGATATTTTACGCATATTGCCGCTAGATGTCGCACTAGTACTTTCACATACTAGTGAGATAAAGTAGTGTGCTACTCACTTGTATATAAAATTTTGAACTTTTTTCACTAAATTTACGTGTAATAATTTCAATCATATTATTTCAACGATTGCAGATAGAAAAAAATCATTTTATTAAGTTTAAATTCTTCCATTTGATATAAAATCCAACATTTATTAAAAATTATAAGATTGAAAAAAATAGGTCACTTGGGTTACAATCTTGTAAACTGCGGTAAGAAAAAGTTGTCGTGTGAGTGTTTCGCTCCAGATTTTTTTTTTTCTTACTCAGGAGACCTCAAAAATTGTATTTCCGGTGAAAACTGAATTTCGAAAATTTGTCACGATTTGAAAACTTCCTCCAGGAATGAGAGGAAGTAAACAAATAATAATCGACCTGTGCTAGTAGATATATATTACTATATTGATGCAACTAAGCAAGTACATAATTCCAAGATTAGTCACCAGCAGTGCACTCTAGTAGCGGCTTCACCAAAGTAATACTCAAACTATGTATGCACTAGTAGGTATTTAATGATAACAAAAAAAAAAAACTAATAAAAAATATAATTTTACAACGATTTATAGTTTATAGAAATATTTTTTAATTATATTAAATATTAAAACAATTAACAATAATTATATCTGATGAATATTAAACAAACCAGAATGTTACCGTCAAACTGATATTTCAATACTAGTGGGGAATTTTTGGTTAAGAAATGAGACATTTTTGGAGTTTGAAGACATGCGATGTTTGTATTGTATGCTTGGTTGGTATAGACTATTCCAAAAGTGTATTTCCTAAAATTAAAACTTTAAGAATCACTCAACCACAAATACACAATGTTGCTAATTATTATTCACCACTACCATAAAAAAAAAATGGTAGTTAATTCTCTAATTAATACACAATATAATTAATATATTTTTTCTGCAATTGTTGAATAATGTAACGATTATTACACTAAATTTAGTGATGGAAGTGCAAACTTCCCATATTTTGTAAAGTTATACACCTTTCTCTTACAATGTGTGTGTAAGTTACTTGTTCGCGAAGTGCTACCACAATATAAATATTTCTTTATATTATGATATATAATAATAATAATAATAATAATAATATGAGAAATATTTATATATGTATTAATTATGAAATTTTTGTCATATCTAACCTACAACCTTACTATAAGGAACCTTCTACTCTGAGATAACTTCTTCACATACTTTATATATTTGAATTCAATTTTTAATTGATTTGATTGTTTGATTTACAATTTCAGAACAAATTCTAATATTTTAACTTTATAATAACTCGTGAGCAAAATATTTGGTAATTATGTACAAGCGTGCCCCCAAGATGGACGACAACTAGCTACAGTAACCTGCTCACATGAACACTCACATATAAACCCTCTTGTTTAATATTTATCACTGAATTCAAGTTATTTTAAATGACACATTAGTTAATTTAAATTCAAACCTACAAGTTCTTGGGACAATGTTTAAAGTTAAACTATGATTGTGTTTCGTAGTTTTAACTTATATTTAGTCTGATACATTTGTGAATAGTTGATTCAAGTTTTGAATTCACACTACTTTGAAAGTATTTATTTCAAACTCACATTAAACCCTATCTCAAACAGTAAACAACACTAATATCTCATCATCACAGACATTTTCCGTGAAGGCTGCTTTATTATGTGGTCATCGACCGGTTTCGGGCGTTCACCCATCTTCAGGATCCGTTTGTCAGACAGTGTGATAACACAGACTTGCAGAGAGCAAATTCCGTTTACACAATAAGTGGTCTTTTTAATTGATGCTTTCCAGCTCTGCGGAACCAACCACCACAACAACTATGGAAGCAGTCAGGCTAAGTATCTTAACAGATAATTAAAAAGACCAGTCAGTAAACTGAATTTGCTCTGTGCAAGTCTGTGTTATCACTCTGTCTACGCATCAAACGTATCCTGAAGATGGGCGAACGCCCGAAACCGGTCGATGACCACATAATGAAGCAGGTTTGCAAGTCTGTGTTATCTCACTGTCTGACAAACCCATCCTGAAGATGGGCGAACGCTCAAATCCGGTCGATGACCACAAAATGAAGCAGGCTATCACGGAAAATGTCTCCGATGCTTTCCAGTTTTGCGGAACCAACCAGCTCAACAACTAATCTCATCATATGGCAATAACCTCTTCTCAACATTGTCGATTCTTTTGCCGCCACATATTTTTATCGCTGCGCTCGTGCGGTCAAACAATCGAACTCAAGTGGGTAAAAGTCCTATTTTTTTTTTCATTTGTTGAATAAATAACTATTTTTTAAATGTTATGTAGCTATCATGCAATGTTATTCGACTTTTTCTTGGGGATACCTAGGAACGCTAATATCGTTAAAATAAAAAAAAAGAAGCTATCCTATAAGAACAGATGTACATTTCCATTGATTCAATAATGCAAAATTTGATCAAAAATAGGTGGTTTGTATGCAGGGGGTGTACTGTTTTTTATTGTTATTATTTGTCTGTGGGGAGGGACCAAACCCTACGCTATCCAAAGCTATCACTGTGCCCATATAGCTACCCCAAGAAAAACAACAAAAAACCGGGTCTAGAACAAAAATCCAGACCCGGATCTAATCCATCTAAGATTCACCGCTGTCCGAATAAATCGGACAATAACCTTAAGCGGAAATAGCCTAAGCTCTTCCACAGACATCCTATTCCGACCAAAGGTCGTGAACCTAATTTCCTCAAAACCCAGGCAATCAGTCATAAGATGGATGGGTGTTTCCTCCTCTGTCTCACACACTGTACAAAATAGCTCCGGCATGAGCCCCATTATGTAGAAGAGATGTCTCCTTAAACCACACTGTCCAGTAAGAGATCCAACCAGATGCCTGAGAGCGCTCCGTGAAAAACACAGCAACGTCTCACTAATGACCTTATCCGGACCCCCAGATGAGCATTTTGGACTGACAAAAACCAACTGAGCTCATCCATAAGGATAAATGCTGTGAAGCTGTCCGGTACTGTAGTGAAGTTATTAGTTATTTAAGAACATTTTTAACCCTTGTTAATTAATTACACATGAACCTTACCCCAAATGATTTGTGAGGGCGAAATCCCAATAGTTCTTCCATTCTCCCTCCACCCAAAAAATGTAACTGTATTTACATTAATATTATTAGTATATCAGTGGATTAATTTATAAGAAGGGTGCCTTACAACACATCTGTTGAATGGTGTACTTTTAACAAATCTTTGTATATAAATTTATGGGAATAAATTTAATTCACACAAACACAATACATAGTCAAATAATTACTATTAAACCGCTACCCTTTTTTTTAGTGTAGGTACTATTTGAATTTAATCAGGTGTAAGGCATGTAACACCGTAGTGTATGTATGTTGTGTGTAAAGTGGGTATAAAGGTAACCTCCAGCATACCGGGGGCTTGTTCTGGACCCCTTTTACTTTATTTAAAAGGACTTTCACACTGTATTCCACAAAGTCAAGGATGTGGGGCGTCTTTACACACCGTTGAATTCAATATTTAACTTTATTTTATTGTGGTTATGAGTATTTCTAGAGAAATAAAATATTATTGGTGAGAACAACAGTAAGAGTTTTTTATAACCTATATATTGTTTAGTAGAAAATGGAAGCCGCGTTAAATCTAAAAATACTCTCTCATAAAATGGTTTATTAAAAAAATGTGCAAATCCAGATGTTGGATTCAACATTCAAACAAAAGTTACTACCTATAAAGATTGAAAAAAAAAAATGTAATACGCTTTATGGAAGACTTGGCTTGGTACAAACCGACATTTTGCCATACTTGTTCAGTATGGTTATGGATGGATCAAAGACCAAGGCTTAAGGCTTTGACACACAGGACGCAATCTGTCGCGGCAGGCAGCGATCTCAGATCACCGCGATCCGGCGATATTGTTGTATGATGGAATAATTGCATCATCCCTTTCGCACACGAGGCGATCTATCTCAGCGACACAGTCTAGACGGCCGTGGTAAGTGATCTGGTTGTTGTACAAAATAAAAAAAAATTGTCGCGCTGTCTAGGCGATCTTCATCTAGTGTAAAACTGTAACTAGTGCGAAACAGTACTGCGATCCTGCTCTGTGGGGCAACACAACACTAGTTCGCTCACATTGATCTTGCTTTGTATGTGACGCAGGCATATCGCTGACCGCCCGACAGATCGCATCCTTTGTGCCAGTGCTTTTATAGTCGTTCTCCACCGAGAAAATTCCACCAAAAACCTTTTCTGTACAGACGCTTACTAACTTTCTTCAAATTTGGAATCCTATCAATGCTTCTAGTGTCAATTAATATTATATAAGTATTAAGATCATACATTGTACTGTAGTGGTACTTTTACGGAAAAGTTTAACGCTACCATTCTGCCAGAACCTGCCCAAAATCAATTTTCCCAGGAAAATGTTTCAAATAAAAGTGATAGTATTAGAATGAAGTACAAAGAAAATCTGTGGAACCATTTTTCGGAAATCGTGAAAACGTAAAAAAAAAAAAAAAAAAAAAAAAAAACAATCATTCAATAATGTTGCACTTATGGTTGATAGATATTGCCCGAAATTTTCGTGTCAGATGAATGCGATGGTAATATGGAATAGCATTTTATAGCTTCCTGCATTTATTCGTTTTTGAGATATTTTGTTCACACAATCAAGAACATACACCCAAAATCACTAAAATGTTGTTTTTTTCCTTCTCAAAACATTTCCTATTTTTTCCATTGAAAATATAAATCTGAAAATTTGAGAGGATCACAGTAAAAAAAAGTAAAGTCTAAAGTAATGCCTATTTTTTCAGGCGGGCTTAACGTCCAACTACCAAATTAGGTGTCGTGGACGGGGGCGGAAGCACCTACTTTACTATTAACATTTTTTAAACAAATATAAAATTTAGTTATACGCTGGACTCGAACTGGGGTCCTCCCACTTACAAGTCCATTCTCATAACCAATACACCAACACCCGCCCCTAAGAGAGGATCACAGTATTTCTTCATATCAGGAATAAGAGGAAGTAAAAATTATGTGAACTAAAAAACTCAATTTTATTTATTTATACAACGTCATACAACTTAGGCATAGCTCGGATGCTTTATACGAGTAAAACACCTTTCTGAAGGGTTGAATTTGAAACTAATAAGTAAATCATCCTGAGGAGGCTAAAAAAAAAAAAAAAATATCTGGTGTGAAACACTCACACAACTTTCTCTTACTCCAGTTCTCAAAATTTATAATTGACAAATGTTATAGTTTGTGTAACAAATTTAATGAAATTCGTCGAAAACTGAAAAAAACTGTTCAGTAAAAGCGCACTTCTGGTTTACTAATTTTCTTGAAACTTGGCATTTTGGCCATCTATTTATTTCTAATTAACTTTGTTTGGATGATAGAATTATTGTATAATCAACTATGATAGATTTAAAAAAAAAAAACATAACCCCATCCCTTCCCTAAAAATGCCCTTAAATGGAATGTTCCTAGAGAAATTTTTTAAGTAAAAGTTGTAGATCACTGTATACGTAGTTTATATAATAAGTTTCAAGAAAAATCATCGAAGCCATTTTGAGGAAATCGCGAAAAAGTGAAAAAAAAAACATTTAGTAAAGTGGTTAAGTAAACGCAATTTATTTCAAACTTGGAATTTCAACAATATATTTAATTCTAATTAATATTATTTAGATGCCCGAATTATCCAATAAACTGAAATAGCACTTTAGATGAAAACCTAACCGCACTCCCTCCCACAAAAGTGACCTTAAATGAATTTTCCCAAAAAAATTTTTCAAATAAAAGCTGTAGCTCTTTGTATGTGTAGTTGATATATCAAGTTAGAAGAAAATCGTTGGAGCCATTTTGGAGAAAATCGCAAAAAAGTAAAAAAACTAATTGTAAAGTGGTACTTCCGGTTGTGGAATTTTGACAGGATAACGTACTGTCAGATCCCATGATGATACTTAAACGGAATATAAAGTTTGAACTTTCTATGATTTTTCGTTTTTGAGCTATGCTGTTCACATACACACATGCATACACATACGCCACACACACACACACACACACACAGACCATTTGCTAAAAACCACTTTTTTGGACTCAGGGGACCACAAACGGATATTTCTGGTGAAAACTCGATATCGAAAATTTGACACGATTACAATACTTCCTCTTACTAGGAGTAAGAGAAAGTAATAGCATGTCAGAGTAGAATAGAATAAAGTTCTTTTTTTTTCTGATTTCTAATAATAGTCTTCGAACGAGAGTTTCAAATATTTACGAGTTTCCTTACTTCCCCATCACTTTTTTTTGTATCTGTTGTGCTCAAAACGAGTTGACTTTTTTTTTGCCTTGCGTTCAGTGAATTTGTATTATATGTAATTAGAAAATGAAATTATTTATTAAGGAACTTATTTATCATCACAAACTTTTATGCGAAATTCGTATGTTAAATGCATTACCGGCCTCGCCCAAAGCTAGACGATGAGCCAAAAACATCATATCAAGATATATATTTATATATATAAAGGATTAAGGAGTCAGAGGACCTTCAGATTTTAGTGATGTCTCATCCGAAGACAAATATATTTTATTTACTTTATTTTAACTTTACTTTTAATAGCTTATTTAACTGTGGACTTTACTAAATGTTATCGAATACAGTGATAATTTTTTCCATTTTCTCTGACTTTGTACTAACTGAATTTAATTGTATAGCAAATACTTTTATTTGCAAACTTTTTAAGGAAAAATAGCTTTTCAGGAACATCCTAAAGAAGTTGTGAATGTTGCTGCGCTTGTGTATTAGGCTTTTGTGCAACATTCCTTTTAATGAAATGGGCATTTCTTGTGGTTAACAGCCTCGGTCGAACTGTGCGGGCCTTATTTTCTAGCGAACCGGCTTTAAACTTTTTAGTTATGTATTGCACAGTAGAATGTAGATAATTTGAGCTGCCGTTCAATGCTCCTGTATGATAAACCACACTGAAATAAACGAATTATTTCATTTATACAAAACGACGGTAATTCTTTAGATTTGCGATCCATTTCAAACGAAAGCATGAATAAAACTGTTCCATTACTAATATCTAAGTAGTTATTTACCATTAGGGATTATTCATTTATTAAAAATTTTGTTCTGTGAACAATGTACAAAAAAACAATTGCACTGTATGAATACTTTTTTGCTTCAATTCTTTTGATTCATTGTTCTGAAGTGTTGTTAAACAGTGTTCTGATACTGTAAAAGAACCTAAGACAAAAGTTCAATTAAAATAAAAAAAAAAAACAAATTAAAATAAGAAAACTTACAACTGTATGAATCCTTTTTTTTGACAACGGTATTTATCTGAACCAGGCCATTGTGTAATTCGCATCTCAAAACGACTCGTTCTGTGATAGAAAAATCTGGTGTGAAACACTCATAGAACTTTCCTCTTACTGCAATTAATACAATATAAAGAATTAATAATTTTTTTTTTTTAAATTCTAATTTTTACAATACATGATGGTAAAAATTAAAAATAACAAAAAGTTCTGATCTATATAATATGTACAAAACACGTTATTTATACAGTATTGAACATATAACCTAAGTGCCGAGGTAATTCTTCAAGATAACACAACTAGATTAGAACAAACATAGCAGGTTACAGTTTGATGATAGGTTATAATTTTATACTTTAGCAGTGTTGGGAAAACAATACAGCTCTCACTCAACACACTACAAAAACTGGACACACTTTTTTTTATTTCAATAAAACTACAACAGTTGATAGAGAAAAGAATTCACAAAAAAAAAAAAAAAATTTAGAAATGATCCATATCAATAGAAAAACAGGACATCTATTTATTTATTTATTAAGCTTTAACGTATTACAAAAATACAATAAGCACGTCAACAAATTCAAGCTGTGATGTACAAAGAAACTGAGTTTACTTTAAATAAAATTTGCTCTTTATAATTAATGTAACTTACATATAACCAGGGATACTTAGTCTATACAAAATTCTGTAACCTTCCACTTGTATTCTAAATATTCAGTAACACTGTAGAAAGTTTTCTCTATCAGAAATCTTCTTACTACTTTTCTAAACTGTTTTTCTTCAATTTCTTGAATTTCATGCGGCAAGTTATTATATATTTTCCGAGACATTATAGTTGGAGACAAATCAGATTTTTTCAGTCTTTTAGCTGGAATGTGTAAGTTGTTTTTGCTTCTTATGCCATATTGATGGAAATCATTTCTGAAAACATTATTAGTATTATCTTTTATAGCCAATAAATTAGTGATAATAAACAAAGATGTTATTAATTTTATAACAGATATTGCTGTTCTTAATGCCATATATACGAATTTATTGAAACTGAAATGATATCGCTTGTCATTTCCAACACTGCTTAAGTATGTAAAATATAACCTATCATCAAACTGTAACCAGTTATGTTGTTCTAATCTAGTTGTGTTATCTTGTATAAATGAACTGGCTCACAGGTTGAAAATTCCATACGAACTTTTTATCATTTAATTTTTACCATCATATTCTGTAAAAATTTTTAAGTTCAATAAACAAAACAAAGTTATAGTATTCAATTTTTTTATTCCAGAAGACGTTGCCAACAATATTAAAGAAACTCAAATAACGTTTGAAATGTAATAATTACAAATTCCTCGAAACAATTAAAAAAAAAAATTCAATTTACCCAGAGAAATGCATATTTCAATTAATAGTTGTGCATTAATATCCATCTGTGCAGTTAGCATTCCAAGTTTAAAGAACATAGTTTTAAAAGCCAATTTTGAAAAATTTCGAAAGAAAAAAATAAACAAAAACTATTTTGTAGATGTGAAGTCGTGAAACTTCCGGTTAACCGATTTGCAATCAAATTTTGGAATTTTAGCAATACTTTTAATGCATCTTATTGGAAAGCTTAACGTTACTGTTCTCCCCTCCCCCCCCCGAACCCCTCCCCCAAACAACCTTTTTCCCAGAAAGAAAAAACATTAGAGCCTTTCTAGTAAAAAAACATACATTGTTGATGGATTTTGCTTGAAACCTTGTTGGCAGATGCGGTTATGTACGAACGTAAATCGAATTTTAAGTTTGAGTTTCTTGCGATTCGCAAAACATTCGCTAAAAATTTTTTTTTTATACAGAGGGAACCTCAAGACATGGATAACTCAAATATGGAAATTTAACAAGATCGCTCCTACATAGTAAAAGAAAGTCATCATGTCAAGGTACCTCAGAAATAACATATTGATTAGAAACAAATAACCTCACAATTACGAGTACAATTTAACAATTTGCAAAAAAAAAAAAGAAACAAAAAGCATTTTTATAATGGATTTGAATTTGCAAAGAACACTTTCTATTGTTACCATGGACGCAATTTTGTTGACAGCGCTACTCTTAGGAAATAGGATGAGAAGCTAAAGGAAGTAAGTTGAGTACCTCCTTCAGTACACACAGTATATAGACAATACTATGAAGTTCAACGACATACTTGGCCACTTCTTTTAAGCTTTTTTCTAAAACAAAGTTATATAGACCTTGTCTCGTCCACTGGAGTGTTCTTAAATAATATAATAAAAACAAAAAACAATAGACGTTTCCCCAACAAAAATATCTTAAAAAAGTTAATTCTTAAAAACAAATTTGAGGTAGTAAATTGGCATTGTTAAAAATGGTATGAACATGTAATATTTATACGTGGGCAAAATGAACAGTTCCCAGCGTAGAGTGAAAATGAGTTTTTTTGTAATTTAAAAAATGGATTTATTTCCTCAATATAGTCTCCTTTTAGTTCAGTACACTTTGTCCAACGTTTCTCCAATTTCGTCCCTGAAGTGCGATTTCTGGAAAGTCTTCAAAATATCAATTTACCACTGCTATCACCTCTTCATTTGACCCAAAACGTTTTTCCAGCCACAAATTTCTTAAGGTTTGGGAATAGATGAAAATCAGAGGAAGCCAAAATCTGGCGAATAGGGAGGATGTTCCAACAATTCATACTTTAAATTCCTCAATTTTCCAATAGCCAAGGCGCCTTTGTGGGTGAGTCGTTATTATTATTATTATTATTATTATTATTATTATTATTCAAAGAAGGGGAGGGCAAAACCCTACGCTATCCAAAGCCTTCCCGGGCCCATATAGCTAACCCTAAAGAATAACAACCACTGGGACTAGAACAAAAATGTAGGCCTAGGTTTTAACCATCTAAGTTTCACCACAGACCGAACAAATCGGACCAAAACCTTAAAAGGACATAGCTTAAGATTCTCTACCAATATCCTATTCCGGCCGAAGGTCCTAAACCTAATCTCCTCACAGCCCAAACAATCCGTCATCAGATGCATGGGTGTTTCCTCTTCCGTCTCACAAACTCTACAAAAGGGGTCAGGCATGAGTCCCATTGTATATGTGGGCGGGTGGTGACTTGTCCTAATTTTTTCATCTAGCTGGAGAAGAAGATGTGCGTAATATTTCCCATCAATTGTTTGACCCTTTGGCAGGTAGTCAATTTAAAGAATCCCTTTGGAATCTCAAAAAAAAAAAAAAAAAACACTTGCCATAACTTTTCTAGCCGATGCAATTGTCTTGGCTTTCTTCGGTGCAATTGTCTTGGCTTTCTTCGGACCCATTGCTTGGACTGTATGGTTTTGACTCAGATGTAAAATGGTGAACCATGTTTCATCCATCGTAACAAATCGGCGTAGAAAATCGGTTGGATTCTTCTTAAAACGGCACAAACATTGTTGAGAAACTGGATTCCTCATTTGTTTTTGATCAGCATTTAACAAATGCAGCACCCATCTTGCACAAAGTTTTGTCATACTGAGTTCTTCGTGTAAAATGTGCCCGTACCCTTTCTTCTGAGATGCCTTCAAGCTTTAGCTATCTCCTCATACACTTTAATCGTCGCTCATCTAGAACCATATTGTGTATCTTCTCGATATTTTCCCTCGGTAGTTGCAGTTTTTGGCCGTCTTTCACGTGGATCATCTTCAATCGATGTACGACAATATAAATAATTTCATTTGTGGCAGTGCCTACAAATCTATGGGCTAGGCCGAGAACTTTTCATCTTGCTCAAGTATTTTTCAGAAGGGGCATGCAGAATTGTTCAGGCGTTGCTGATGCATAATAAATTGGACTGTAAACATGTCTGTAATCTTTTCAGTTTGATGAAGGAACAATCTGCATAAAACTTGAGGCAAGGAAGTGATAAGAGAAAAAACTTTCAACTCATTTTTTTTTAATGATTCTGATTTTCTTTTTCTAATTAAGTGCCTTATTCTCTTTCTTCAGGGGTTGAGATTTTGTTTTCATTATCCTCTTTTTTTTTTAATTGTCATCATTACATTTCTGGTATTTACCTATTTCCCCCATCTTCCTCTGTCCAAGTTATTTTTGTTTTTGTTTTTAGGGGTTTCGTTAGTTTTCCCCTCTTCCTCTGAAACTAACGTGGCGCCCAACAACATTATTCTTGTCCTTTTTATCCATCTTGGACCTTTCTTGATATAAACCCATTCCTTCTGCATTGAGCTGGTGGCCATTGTTGCCCCGATGAGCCCCAGTACTAAAACATAACTCCCTTAATTTTTTATTATTATCTAAATATGCCCATAACTTTTATTTGAAACATTTACTGGGAAAATTGGTTCTTTTTGTGGAATAGTAACGTTACAGCTGTTCTGTAAAGTTCTACCACTAACTTAGTTCGATTAAGATGCATTAAAAGCATTGCTAGAATTCCAAATTTGATGTTGAACGATTCACAACGTAGCTTTTTAGTTTTTTTTTTTAATATTCTCGAAAACGGATTTGAACTAGAAATCAATCAAATTTCTACCTGCCTGCTTACCATCTCTAAGCATAATATGTTAGGACAAATGACTGAAATCTGAAGTTTAAAGATGTCATTTTACATATTATGGTTGTACTAACAAGCAGTAAAAGAAAGTTGTGTGAGTGTTTAACACAAAAGATTTTTAATACTGTCTTTATGGATATTTGAATTGCTTTTCATTTTCAGCAACAGTTAACAGAACGACATATAAAATAAATACCAGCTGAAGATGACTTCATTAGATCAAAAACGTCCTGTTCAATGAATGAGGAAATAATTTTTATTAAACTACAAGGAATAATATTCGCCAATTCATTATAGCAATCAAAAAAATCACAAACTCTAAACACTGCTGCAATAATACAATACTGCGATCCTGTTCTGTGGAAAACACAACACTAGTTCGCTCACATTGATCTCGCTTTTGTATGTGACGTAGCCATATCGCTGCCCGCCGCGACAGATCGCATCCTGTGTGAAATGATTTCCTTTTCCATTTCTTACAAATTTTCATAAAAGACTGGGAATTCCTGTTCTAATAAGTCCGGATGTGCCACACTAACTGTGAATAGCCTCTTACTTTATCGAATATGTTAATAAGTTATCGCAAAGAAATTCTATAAATTCAATAAAAAAGAAATGATAGCGCTTTCGCTTTCCATTTAGTCAAACCGAAGCCTAGTGCGTTTATAGTTTTTGCAGACACTACTGTTGGCTCTAGCCTAGGCAAATAGCAAAGAATCTGCCATAGACATAAGCACTTTGAAGCAACGCTGCTGAATCCATGGTTGAATATATGGTTGGGTCCGCAGGCTGGATAACATCTATGGTTTTATCCTCATAGCATAACGGCTTCATTGTTTTGGTTCTGACAGGTTTTAGATTTTCATCCAAGGTTTACAATCAATTCGTGTACAGAGATGACTTCAACTATATGTTTACATCAAAAACCACACTGGGTTGATTACTTTTCGAAAACTGTTAAAACATTATGTCCCCTCACATGGTATTACATTAAACTTCACTCTAAAGACCACCTGAAGTTTATTTCAATTTCCCCATAATACTTGTTTATTGAAATGTTATAGCTGGAAGAAACTATAAGCAAATGTTTTCCTAGAAATAAACCGCCCTGCCCCCGAGGTCAACATCATGCTAGCAGGAGGTATGGAGACAAAGACAAAAAAAAATAATAAATGTGTGGGATTTTAGAGTGAGTTTTTGTCCCTTCAATGAAGTTAGTTATTTTCAAAACAATAGATTCATACGATTGTAAAGTAAGAAAGAAAAATGCTTGTATACATAGAATCTAGTGGAGCGAATAACAAAATTATAGTAAACCTCAATATTCCGGTCGGAAGATTTCTAGAAGCGTCAACATACCACCCATGGGCGGTACCTTAAACTCCCACGGGGCGTTCTGCACAATGAAATACTCAGCAGTATTCCACTCCTAGCTACTAAGCTGTACAGGCTAGGTAATCAAATCACCATTCCAAGTACACTGTTCCAATGGGAATTCTTTCTGTATATTACGCGGCTTTTTTTGTTTATCTTTTAACTTTTTTAATGCATTTCAAAATTCTTCTCAGATCTTTCAAAAATATATTGATATTAAATTTTTTTTTGACATGTCCCCCATAATTTGCTAAAGACAATTAGAAAAAATTCCTTTCAAATTAATGTAAAAGTAATGCTTTATTCTTAAGGAAACTATCTGAAACAATAGTTAAAGAAGTATAATTTTAAATACTTCCGGTTCATTATTGAAGCTGATAGATTCTACGAATCAGAATCTAATAATAAAGTTTAGGAACCGTTAGGAAATTGATAGGAATGCTGAATTGTGCCCTGAGAAATTGTAATATGCGGAATAGAAGATAGAACCTTATTTAGATCAGTACAATAAAAAGTGTATTACTAAAATGTAGCGGCAACATGTACTATAACAGTCAGTTCAGGATGACAACTCTTGTCTACGGAGATGAAGTGTTGGAGAAGGGCGGCACGAGTTTCGAGAGTGGATAGAAGAAGAAATGAGGAGATTTAGAGAGATAATGGAAGTAAAGGGTAAGATTTTGCGAATGATAGAGTGAAAAAGATAAGGATGGTTTGGACTAAGGCGGGCTCTACGGCGGTGCACCTCGTGCAATTGCACAGGGCGGCAACTTTTGGGAGCGGCCGAAAAGAAAGTGAAAAAGAAAAAAAATAATAATAATTTCATATGCAACAGCATAGTAATAATAGTACAGTAATGATGTAATTATCCGAACCTTCTCTTTAAGTAACAATCAGTGATGGCCGCCAATATTGTAATCTACAGAAATTATCATTTGTTTTCAAGCGCGTTTGTAAGGATTGATTTTGCTCGGAGTTATTGATTCACGTTGGTAAGTTTTTTTTTTTTTATTGGAAGGACATGCCATGATTTATTTTGAATATGAAATCGGTCAAAAATTATATTACGCAGAACTAATTTTCTAATTTTGGAAATATGAAAGCTAGGAAAAGGAATTTTGGTAAAAGTCGGAAATAGACTCCCCCCCCCCTATAGCCCAGCGCGTTGTTTTCAGCTTGTTTTGTAACGTATAGCCATCATCACGTAAACCGTGTTTTTATGCTTAATACGTTATTTCAATTTAGTTAAGAAATGAAAAATAATTTTTAAAAACGGAAATAATATAAAAAGCATATTTGTTATATATCTGGTTAATCGAGAGCTTCGCCCCCGCACACTCTTTTACCACACCCAAACTACAATTCGGATCATATTCGGGGAATCCGCCCCCAGTGCGCTCACTGAAGCGGGTTCCAGAATTAAAAAAAAAAAAAAAACTCGGGTGGGTAACACTCACACAACTTTCTCTTACTACTGCAGTTTACAAAATTGTAATTGACAAATTTTATAGTTAGTGTACCAAATTTAATGAAATTCCGTCGGTAATTTTATGGAGAAAATCGCGAAAACTGAAAAAAACTGTTCAGTAAAAACGTACTTCCGATTGCCAAATTTTCTAATTTTCTTAAAAACTGATTTTGGCAATCTATTTATTCCTAATTAATTTTGTTTAGTTAGTAAAAGTGTAAAATCAAATATAATAGCACTTTAGGAGAATATCATAACCTCATCCCTTCCCCAAAAAATCGTCTTAAATGACTCCCTTCCCCGGAGAAATATTTCAAATAAAATTTGTAGCTCTTTGTAAGGATGGTTGACATTGAAAGTTCTAAGATAGTCGTTGAGGCCTTTTTGGAGAAAATCACAAAATACTGAAGAAACCATTTAGTAAAGTGACACTTCCGGTTGAATGATTTTTACGAAAAGCTTATTTTCAGATCTCCAAACCAATAATAAAAAAAAAACAGAACAATTGCTAAAAACCAAAAACTACTTTTTTGGACTCAAGTTACCTTTCAAAACGGATATTTCCGGTGAAAACTCAATATCGAAATTTGACACGATTACTAGGAATAAGAGAAAGTAAAAATCATGGTGTGAAACACTCAAACGACTTTCTCATGCCAGAATTTCACTTTTTGTCAGTTACAATATCTATAGCTTGTCGAACTCTTAATATATAATGCGATTGATCAGACGGCAAACCCAATAGAGAGAAACGCCCAATGTAAGTAAGTAATATATATCACTTCTTAATATTATAATTTATTTCTTTAATTGCACAAATAATTAATTCGATTCCTTTTTTTTATGTTGTTGCGAAAAAACTAAATTAGCTCATGCGTAGGTTTCCATCATTAACACTTTATGGACTACGCCACTAAACAGAATTAAGAACAATACAATGAATAGCTAAAAACTCCCTGGTCTAAGAAAAGTTTTTCAATTGAATATTATGAATTCCTTGGAGAAAATTTTGTGGGTGTTTAACATCAATTTTATTTGGTACCATTAGTATAAATGGCAAAATACAAAATGGCAGACTCAGTGGCGGCTCGTGACTTGGATATGTGGGGGTTCAACTTTTTTTTTTTAAATACTTACATTACCTATCATAATTAGTAGCTTGGCTAGTTAAAAATCACGAAGTAAGCCAGGAGCCAGGTAAAAACTTGCATCCCTCTCCTACAATTAAATATGTTAAATTAAGAATAAATCTATTAGCTTAGTGGATAGTGCATTGGACTCCCACGCGGAGGACTCGGGTTCGAGTCCAGCTGTGCTGCCCTTAGGTTTTTCTTCCTAGGAGCTCTTACAGCACACTGTCCGGTGATGGGCAGTGTTTTCTGTAACGAGAGAACACCATCCGGAGGCCGGCAGTGCACTGAGAAGGCTCAGGCGGCAATGACCATTACTCAGTTCTCAAAATTATAATTGTCAAATTTTATAGGTTGTGTACCAAATTTAATGAAATTCTTCGAAAACTGAAAAAAATGTTCAGTAAAAGCGCACTTCTGGTTTACTATTTTCTTGAAACTCAGAATTTTGGCCATCTATTTATTTCTAATTAATTTTGTTTGGATGATAGAATTGTATAATCAAATATGAGAGTACTTTAGAGAATAATATAACCCCATCCCTCCCCTAAAAGTGCACTTAAATGAATTTTACCAGGCAAATGTTTCAAATAAAAGTTATAGATCTTTGTATGTTTAGTTTATATAAGAAGATTCAAGAAAATTTTCGGAGCAATTTTTGAGAAAATGGCGAAAAAGTGAAAAAATCATTTAGTAAAGTGGTAAAGTAAACGCACTTCCGGTTATCCGATTTTTTCAAACTCGGAATTTCAACAACATACTATATTCTTATTAATATTATTTAGATGACAGAATTGTATAGCGAACCGAAATAGAACTTTAAATTGAAACCTAACCCAACCCCTCCTTCAAAACTGCCTTTAAATGAATTTTTCCGGAGAAATGTTTCAAATAGAAGTTGTAGATCTTTGTATGTATAGTTCATATACCAAATTTCAAGAAAATCGTCGGAGCCATTTTTGAGAAAATTGCAAAAAAGTAAAAAACTCAACTAGTAAAGTGGTACTTCCGGTTGAGGAATTTCGAGAGATAACGTAGGGTCAGATCTCATGGTGATACCTAAACGGAATATTAAGTTTTAACTTTCTACGGTTTTTCGTTTTTGAGCTATGGTGTTCACATATACACACACCCGTGCACGCACACAGGCGCGCACACACACACACGCACACAAAGAACATTTGCTAAAAACTTTTTTAACTCCGGGTAAGATCGGGTATGTTCGTTGTAGATCGTAAGTAATGTTCATCGCGCTTGTAACCCCTACTCTTTTTGAAAAAAGTTAATAAAAACATACACTTTTCTATACTAACACAAAGAAATTTTTTATATATACATATATATATATACTAAATTCTCCAGCGCGACTCCCAACTGTGAACCCCCTGCTTCCTACTTTTTTATACATCTCCTGATACACATGCAATTCACTAAGTGTACAATTCATTGTACGAACATATTAAAGCAGCTCCTGTACTGATATACGTTCCTATTCTTTTATGTCTGACTCTCCGATTGTACTACTTCTTTTTCATTAATACTTTATAGATTACACAATTTTTGTACAATACTTATAGTATATACATTTTTTGGTGTGACTTATGTTCCTAACTAATATAAAAATGAAAATATTTTTTTTGAAATTGAAATATGAAAGAAAATAAAATCAAATAAGAAAATTTTGCTACTTTTTTATTTAATTTTTTACTTTTTTTCTTCAAATAGTTGGGGGTTCAGTCGCGCAATCGCGAATACCAGTAGCCGCCACTGGGCAGACTTGTGTTGGATCGCATGCCTGTCTAATTCTCTTTTGCCTTCTTTTTTAACAATACAATGAAAATCAGATCTTGAGTTTTTTTCTTTACAGTTCACATTAATTATATAAAACAGTAAATATTATGTTAGAAATAACTTGATTTCTTTGTATATTTTTTTTTTATAAATAATTTTTATTGCACAATTTGATAATTTATAAAATACCTATGAAAGAAAAATAAGTAAAAAACTCCTAAACTAGATTTTTTCATAGAAATAATTACTTATAAATAATTAGCCAATCACAGCGTAGAAATGAAATGTCAAATGTGGGCGTGGTCCATACGATAATTCCAAATTTCTGATTGGCCTAGCATATACCCACATTTTATACCTTCTCTACTACACTGTTTTTGATTAATTATTTATAGATAATTATTTCTTTGAAACAAAACCATTGGATTATTTCATGAATATACAACATTTTATCACTTTAACAGTGAATTGATGGTACTATATTTAAAATTAATGATCATGAAAGTAAAAATGGTTTTCAAAATTCCTTAAGGTTAATATGAGGAGGTGCTGGGGTTGATAGGTAATAAAATTGCATGGGGCAATTTCTAAAGCCGGCCCTGGTTTGGACATATTTATAAGATGAACTAAGACAGAATAGGTAAACAAATGAAGACCGAAAAGGACCTCGTATAATAATTTGTTAGAAGAAAGTTTATATAGTGACGATCTTCATGCAGAGGAAGCGTCGAACAGACACGACTGGAGAGACACTTTAAAATATATATTTCGTCTGAGGAAACCCTCAATAGTGAGGAAACTTATACACAAAAAAAAGGGTAATGCAGCAAGTGCTAATTTAAGATACTGAAAATATTGGTAGTCTTATAAATATATTCTTAGGTTTATAGTTCTAAGTCTTTTTGTTTATTGAAAAACTCTTGTACTTTAGAACTTCCACGTATATAAAAGTTAATTCTTCATTATATGTCATCCCATCCTCGATAAAACAGTATCATGATATACCTAATTACAACGAAAGAATCCAATTTTTCAACCTTTTTATTAGGAGTGGTAATTTTATTCTTCGCCTATGACCCCCCACAATAATTCGAGCCGACCCAGAAGTATATCAAACTGCAAATTGTATATAGAGTACAATGGCGGCCCGTTAAGTTTGCAAGTGGGGGTGCTGCATGAATAAAACAGAATATGTCTAAATTCAACTCAATTTAATTAAAAATAAATTCACATGGATATTTTTTAAGATATTTTCTGTTATACGCAAAACATGAGTTCTCAAATAACTAATATAAAGAACACAAAAAAATTATTCGAGTTTCAGCTTCATAAAATTTCTGAATAACGTTTTCATTAAAATTATTTATTTGAGAAATCATGTACTAACTGCTATTTGCTGAATTAAAATATTAGGAATGGAACGATGTTTCTTTTTTTTATTTCAATTTTTCGGGGTAATAATGTCAATTGAGAATTTTTTTTTTTTAAATATTCAACACTAAATACCCAATTTTGATAAACCTATAAAATAATATTTATTTTATTGTATATTTTTATTCTATAAACCTTTAACCAAGCCAATAAATTTTTTTTTTTTTGTAATATAACCTATAATATTGCACACAATTACAATCAACGCTGCCCGGCGAGCAGCTACAGCAGCACCACCTGGGTCACATTATTAAGGCAAACGAAGCTTATCGGAAATAACCAAATATGACCATTTTTTTTTGACACTCCGAAATGGGCAGCAGCATCAACATCAACTAACGCTTGATGAAATAATACTTTTTTAAAAACTTATTTATTAATGGTATTTAAATAATAATTATGTAAAGATTGTTACATTATTATTATTATTATTATTTTATCATAAAATTTAAAAATTAATTTTTGTAGTAATTTTCTGGGGGGTGGCTGCAGTGTCGCAGTGATACAGTAATTGACAGTGACTACAGTGATATTTCCAATAAAACGGTACTGCAGTTGGTATTTAAAGATGAATTAGATAAGATAAAGTGATTAACCAAATCTCTTAACTTGAGAAAGTGAGTTATTATTATACTGAAATGTTTTCTATAATCCAAGACAATTTACACTGTTAATAAGAATTTAAAATTTAGCTGACAAGGAACAATTAAATCTTTTCTAATTGCTAAAAGTGAATGAATTAAGAGGGTTGAAAGTTAAGAGAAGCCTTTCTGCTTTGTAGTGGTTGACTGTTGGAACTTGGTGGGTTGGGGGGTGTGGAAGGCGTGAAAGGATGGTTAAAAAGTAGCCCAGTCAGCTGAAAACAAAGCCACGCCTAGTTTGCAAATGAGGATGAACTCTAAAAATGACAGCAATGGTCGCCAGGTCCGCTAATTGACGTACCCACCAGATGAGGGGAAATTGACACTTTTTACTCTCCTTTCTATATGTATATTTTCACCCTCTTCTCAGTCCAAAACAAAAAAAAAAAAAAACGACTTGTACATAACACTATGAAAGTGATTCACCCACAATTCTGTCCACCACGGACTATACCACCAATGGCATTTATATTTTGAGTTTTGCCGCTTGTTAGAGTATGTCAACTTGACAAGCGGCGGCCCATTAAAAAGAGTAAAATCTCTACTACTAACTTATTCACTTGCCTAAACCTACATGTCAACCAAAACAAATTTCTGATAAAACAAAATGACAAGCATCACCAAAATGTTCTGCTTATATCTGGTTATATAACTGCCTCACATTCACGCGCTTCGTGGAACCTTTTTTTTTGTGTAAAGTGATATGTTGGCAGATTTAGCGTATAAACTGTAACTACATAGAAATAATCATCTTCAATGAAATTCACGTTCACTAAAGTAATATACTGCTTTTTTTTATATATATATAAATATATATATTTTTTAAATTTTTTTTCTTTTATCATTGAAAATAAATTTAAAAGAGAGCTTTATGTTTTTTGTTTTTTATTATTTTTTTTTTTAATCTTTATTTATGCTACAATCAACGCGACAGCGCTATGAGTAACAATTACTACAGAAGAACATAAATTACGTAATGAGTGGAGAAGCTACCCAATGGTAACACTACACAAACTACCAAAAATACTACTCGCTCTCTTCACTTGAGAGGAGATCATGAGGCCATTGTCTTTTAAGACATCTAGGAGGGTTATTAAGGAAGTGATCGGGAAGACAGGTGTTGAACTAAAGGATTTATGTGAGACTGTAGATTAATATGGAATTTCCTGTAACGGGTTTCGGCGACTTGAGCAATGAACGGTATATAAGGTCGTCAGTGTGTATGGTTCGGTTGGAGACGTCAAAAGGAATGTTTACAATGTTACGAAGGATTCTGAATTGTGGGGATTGGAGTCTTTGGAGATTTGAGAGTTTGGTTAAACCCCATAGTTCTATCCCATACGCCCAGATATGCTTTGAAATAGATGTATAGTCTTTTGTTGTGTAGAAACAGTTTAGATCTGTTGTCCAGTAGTCTTTTAAGTTGTGGAAAGCGTCTGTTTAGTTCTTTTAAGTTTTGAATGAGGATTCCAGGTAAGTTCTCGGTCTAAGAAAAGCCCAAGATAGCGAGCAACGCTGGACCACTGGTAAGGAAATTAAGTTTTAGTAGAGTGGGGGAAGAGTAATGCGACGACGAAGATTGACGGTAATGTTTTGGGACTTGTTTTCATTAAGTTTAATGACCAATTTTTTTGAACCATTTTTCTAGGGAGGAGATGTGGGTTTGCAGATTTCTATGGGTTATTAAGGGATCATTAGAGCTTCAATTTAAATTATATTTTTGCAATTTCGTTGTGATTATAGTAATCACAAAATCAACAAGTTACTGCAATTAGAAATATATTTGGAGACTAATAATTTTTCAAAATTATTGTCGTGAATCCGTGAGTGTGAGTGTAGCAGTTTATGTAAACAGATTATTTTGGAGAACATTTTGGTGATACTTGTCATTTTGTTGTATCATAAATGTCTGCATCAAACTTCACCCAGCATGCCGGACAAGTAGAACACCATATGCCCCCCATCATGGCACAAGATTTACATGGCAAACCAGCAAATGTCAAGACTAGATCAAAATTGCCCATCCCCTTTCAAATTCCCTCCCAAACTTGAGTTCACAGTGTACACATGTGCTAGTTTTGTCCGCAGAAAAGTAGTTATGGAAAAAACTGCTAAGTTACTTGGCACAATTACTAATTCAGTATTTTCTTGGTGCCGGATCATAGTTTATGGGAAACAGTTTGTCTATGTGGTAGTGCGTATATCAGTGTGGACTTATACAGGATATAACTCAAGGTCACGAGAGAATCATTATCATTCTTATTTGGATATTGGATTGATCTCACTAGTCACTTACCATTAATAAGAAATTGTATGTAACTTTAATTTAATAAAATGGGCGAAGGGTTCAAAGAGAAATTATGAAAAGGTTCAATCAATTAGAAGCCAATAGATAATCAAATTAAAAATTTATATAAAAAAAAATCAATAGTTTTCAATAGCACTTAACAACAGTTTTGGATAAGGCTGGAAATATGGAGTCACAGTTTAAAATTTTTGAAAAAGAAAATGATACAAATAAAAAAATTATCGCAAATTTTCAAAAGAATTACAGAAGAAATAATTACAATTTGTTACAGTCTGATGATATAAATATTGATGAATTAGAAAACAAAGTTATGACCATTATTTCAAAATACCCTTAATGTACAAATAATTTTGAATGAAATATACCAAATTAAAAGATTAGGACGAGATGGCCCTATTCTCATTACATTCTTATCATTTTGGAAAAAAATGGAAATTATTAGACTAGCAAAAAGTCTTAAGGGAACAAAATTCTCTTTATCCAATGATTATCCGATTGAAGTGAGACAGGTAAGACGGCAATTACTTCCATACTTGTTCAAGGCACGAAGTATGCAATTTAATTCTGAGGGGTGATAAACTGATAATTTATCAATACAGTTTATACATTGGATGAATTGATTTCGTAGATCAAGATGATCTTTTGTCATCTAGAACTACCGCTTCAGAACTAGAATCAGATAAAATAAAGAGACCTCAGAACTACAAAAGGAGACCGCGCTGAGGAAAGTTAAAGTGAAAACTAGTAACGAACCAATTTTGAAATTGCTGAACAATTCAAAGAAAAGGAAGACTGAGGAAGATCCTCCTTTTATAGCAGGATTACCTTCTAATAGAAACCCTAATGAATCTCAATGTATTTGTGAAATGCAAAACTATTGTCTCCAGACTCCTCTAAAGGTTCGTGAAACTTTTTAAAAAGTTTAAAATTTTTTATTTTGGAATATTTCCAGGGTTTAATAGTAAGGTGGATATTGAGTTTGTGTTTGATTATAATATTATAGGGCTTAGTGAAATTTTTTTGATGAATGATTACTGTTTGAAGTCAGTGAAATTCTCAAAATTTACTTATTTTTTTTTTCACCTGCAATTAAAACTCACATCCTCGGAAGAGCGAATGGTGGTGAGAATCTCGAATTATTTTCTACTTATATGAATAGGTTGAAAAATCAATTTAATCAGCTGAGCCGTCCATCATAGAGGGAGATTTTAATAGTAGGCTGGCCGATTTCAACCAATGCGACCCAAGATTTTTGGCACAAGATTCTTCTTTACCAGAAATAATCTTGACTTATTGGGGGTTGGTGCAAAAATAATGCAGGTTTTTGAACTTTCATCTTTTGTTTACTTCTGCTTGCCAAGTAAACAAAGATAATCCTCCAGTCTAGGTAATGGATTATAAACAATGTTTATTAATGTTGTTTTTCCTCAAATATCAGTTTAGTTTGTGTTCCATTTTGTATGAGTTAAGACCTCCGATATTCACCATGTCAAAACAAGATTTTCGTCAAATTTATTTTTACGAGTTCAAACTTGGTCGAAGTGCGGCTCAAACTGCGCGTAACATCAATGTTGTTTGGGGTGAAGGAAGCATCAGTGAATGTACAGTGCAGCGATGGTTCCAAAAATTTCGTGTTGGAGATTTTGATCTCGAAGACAAGGAAGGTCGCGGTAGGCCCTCTGTTGTTGATCACGACCATCTTAGGGCATTGGTGGAAGATAACCCTCGCAAAACCACTCGGGACTTTGCGGGAGAAGTTAGTGTTGACCACTCAACAGTCGTTCGCCATCTCGAACAAATTGGTGAAGTTAAAAAGCTCGACACGTGGGTGCCTCACGAATTGACCCAGAGCCAAAAACATCGGCGTTTTGAAATTTGCAATTCTCTTCTGTTGCGCTACCAAAATGAACCATTTCTTAATCGAATCGTGACATGTGATGAAAAATGGATCCAATACGACAACAGGAGACGGTCAGGCCAGTGGCTGGACAAGGATGAAGCACCAAAACATTTCGCGAAACCAAGCCTGCACCCGAAAAAAGTAATGGTGACAGTGTGGTGGTCTACTGCAGGTGTTATTCATTACAGCTTCCTAAATACTGGCGAAACAATCACGGCTGAAACATATTGTCAAGAAATTGACAAAATGCATAGGAAATTGCAAAATCTTTGTCCAGCATTGGTGAATCGGAAAGGACCAATTCTTCTTCACGATAACGCCAGGCCACATATCGCAATGCCAACTCTCAGGAAACTTCAGGAATTGAAATATGAAACACTTCCGCACCCTCCATACTCCCCCGATCTCTCGCCGACGGACTTCCACTTATTTAGACATTTGGACAACTTCTTAAGAGGAAAAAATTTTAGGGACCGAAGTGAAACCGAAAATGCCTTCCGCGAGTTTATTGAGAGTTTAAATAAAGATTTTTTAGAAACTGAAATAAAAATGCTTCTGACACGTTGGCAACTATGTGTTGATAATGATGGAACATATTTTGAATAAATAATCTTAGTTTTATACAAATAATAATAATTTTTTTTTGGCATATAAAAACCTACATTATTTTTGCACCAACCCTATACAATGTAATAAACGGGGCAAAGAACTGGTAGAGTTGTTGGAAGATTTTACTTCTATATGGTCGTACTAGGAGGAGTGATTTAGCTGGCAACTTTATGTACGTAACTTACAGTGGTTGTAGCACTATAGACCTTATCTGCAGTGGAACTTTCTGTTGATGCCCCTACTGATAGTATACCCGTTCCAACTACTGAGCTTAATTCAAATAAATATTCAATAATAAAATTTAATAAATCACTTGCAGTTGAGTTTAGTATTATAGAGCTAACGTACTCAAGTAAGATTTCTGTCAATTTCCAAACTGATTCTTTGGAATATCTTTATCAAAACTTCGTGGAAGCTGCTTCCCAGATCTCATCTTCATTAGGTTAAGAATGCATGGTTAAGAAAATGAACAATCCAATTAAAAATTATAGCAATAAAAAAAATGCGGTATAAGGATTGCAGAGAGATCAAAAGTTAAAAGTAGAATTATATTTAAAGAAATGTAAAGCATCCAATTTCTCAGAATGTAATAAACAAACTTTTTTAGATGAAGAAAGAAAATATAGAGATATTTGATCAAAAGTAAACGATTTTTTTTTTTTTTTTTGAGAGGAGGAAAAAATGCCTGCGCACCTTCCGACTGCGTCGGATTGTGGGGCTTGCCCCCACTAAAAAAAACCCCTCATCCAAACGGGCGTAGTATCCGACCCGGAACCGCCTCACGGCATTACTTCGGGTGGACGCCCCATAACTTGTTCTCATCTACCTGCCTACACCATCCTTTCCAAATCTCTTCTTTTCTTTGTTAAAATTGTGTGTACCATATTCGAGATATGGTTCCAAATTATTAACCTCCATTAGCATCTTCTCTGATAAATTATCTGGGGGAGAGCTGTCCAACGGTCTCGTGGAGGTTTGCTCTGCTTTCTCTCCATTTAACGCATTCAAAAAAAAGTATGGAAAGCATCATCGGTTGTTGAATCACCGTATATGCAAGCTCCGGAGTTCCTTTTGCCTATACGTTGGAGATAGGCAGCAAAATACCCATGTCCAGAGAGGAGCTGGGTCAAATAAAAATCTACTTCGCCATGCTTCCTTGAGGCCCAGATGACGGGATCAGGAATGATTCTGGCGGTCCATCTGCCACGGTTTTCATCTCTCCATCGCGTCCTCCATGCTTCATTGAGCCAAACAGCAGCCTGCTTCTTGGCCTCGGAGCCTTCCAGGTCTCGCTGGTAAATATACCTGATCTGCCTTGCTCTTGCCATCAAGTCAATCGGCACAACTCCTGCAATTACCATAGCCGCTACCCCTGAGACCGTTCGATACGCACTGGTAATCCTTAGGGCTACACGCCTCTGAACTCTGAGCAATATTTTCTGGTGCAATATCTTCTCGGCCCAAATCTCACAGCCGTACAACATCTTCTCGGCCCAAATCTCACAGCCGTACAACATAATTGAATTTACTGTGGACATTAGCAAACTTCTTTTGGTCGAGCAGGGCCCCCTGACGTTACTCATAACTCTGCTCAACGCCGCAACTGTCCTTTCAGCTTTTGATGCTACGGTTTTGAAATGTTCTCTGAACGAAAGCCTTGAGTCCAGATGAAGACCTAAATATTTAACCGTTTTCTTGGTTCTGATCACTAATGGATCGACCACCATCGGTATCTCTATCTCTATATGTCTTCTCGTGACAAGCAAAATCTCCGTCTTTTCTGTAGCAAGTTCTAGACCATGTTCGTCTAACCAACCTTTTATTCGCCGCATCACCTGGTTCAGTCTAAGTTGCGCTATGTCGATATCCCTTGCTGAAATTACAGCAATAATATCGTCAGCATAACCTACAAGGTGCGTGCCGAGCGGCATTTCCATTCGAAGTATACCATCGTACATAGCATTCCATAGCTCCGGGCCCAATACGGATCCTTGCGCAACACCTCCTGTGATCTCTAACTGCCATCGACCGTCTTTAGACTCACCTATAAGCTTTCTCTTCCAGAGATAGCTGTCTATTAGCCTAAGAAGGTATTGTGGTATTCGGAATTCTCTTTCTAGGGCCATTAGCATGTCAGGCCACCTCGCCGAGTTAAAAGCATTCCTCACGTCGAGGGTCGCTAGTAATACAATCGGCCTTGGATGTTGTCCACTTTGGGTTATCGCGCGGGCGGCACTCACTACCTCTTCAATCGCGTTTATTGTAGACCGGCCTCTTCTAAATCCAAAAAGTAAACGATTAGAGTATAATAATTCCATCCTAACTAAATTTGCAAAAGTTAGGAATGTAGTAAATAGTAAATATAAAAAAACGTAAACATTGCTTATCTTCATATATTGATTATCAATAGCTAGGAACAGTTTTTTTACTTCCAAATTTTCTGCACATATTGTAAATAATTGTACTTTTTATGATATAAGACATCCATATCTTGATCAACCATTTTTCTGAAATTGAAGTTTTAAATTCTATTAATAGAACACATATTAGTAAAACCCCAGGTATTGATGGTTTAACTTATGAATGCTTTAAAAATTTGCCTTCTATTTGCTAGTTGTATCTTGTCTCATTATAGTATAACAAAGTTCTTGATTCTGAAACTGCTCCCAAAAGATTGGTCTAGTGTTTTATCTACCATGCTTTTCAAAAAAGGTGAACGATTTAATCCGGATAATTACAGAAGCATTGCTCTAGCTAATTGTATTTTAAAAATTTTTACTCAAATACTTCTTGATAGACTTAAAATTTGGACATCCTCAGCTAATATCATACCTGAAAATCAGTCGGGTTTTCGAAAGGGGGTCGCGGATGTTTAGATAACTTGTTTATTTTAAATACTATGATTCAACTGAGGTTACAACAGAGTCGAAAATTTTTTTTTTTTGCTCAATTTGTAGATTTTAGTAGGGCATTTGATAGTGTGTAAACCATCAAATATTGTGGGAAATACTGTTTGAAATGGGGTATAGTTCCAAAATTTTGAGGACTCTAATTAATATCTATGATAATGCTAAAATGAGGATGAAATGTGAAGGGAAGTTGTCTTCAGAAATTAATATAACGGATGGAGTTCTCCAAGATGAGACATTATCGCCTTTCCTGTTCAATTTATATATTTCCGGTATGGAATGTTTTTTTAGAATTCATAATGTCTCAGGTATTCCAATAACTGCTTCTAGTAGAATAGAATAGAAGCGGGGGGGGGGGAGCTTCATTCCACTGCGACCTACAAATTGAGGTCTATTGTGGATCCCCTTAAGTTACAAGAACAGCCCCCAGCTTTGCCCTCCTAATCAATCCTAGCAAAGCTGAGAGCGGCTCCGTCATGAAGCTTTCAGCTTCGGGATTGCCCGTCCCCAATTGAAGAAACCTAATCCTCGCCAGGCCGGCGCACTCACAAAGGATGTGCGCCGGGGTCTCCTCCTCTACCTTGCAGAATCGGCATACCGCACTATCCGCAAGTTGTAGGTGGTGCATGTGTCTATTCAGCCTAAAATGCCCTGTTAGTAGACCCACAATTAACCTTATATCCCTTCGGGTCTGGCTCAGTAGGTCTCTGGTAAATTTAGGCAAATGTCTTTTAATGAAGAGCTTTGCCTGCCTCTGTCCTGGTGTTCCCTCCCACCAACGCAGACGCTGATCTTCTATCCACCCCCTGATAGAAGTTTGAATGAGGCTCCTGGACAAGCCGCAGAAGGGTTCGGGGCCTATAAAGGTATCCTGCGAGCCCTCCCTCGCTAGGGCATCCGCCCTCTCATTGCCCAGGAACCCCGCATGTCCCGGCACCCAGGCGAGTGTCAGTTTATTCCGAGTACCCACCTCGGTGAGGGCAAGTAGGCAGTCCCACACCAGTCTTGAGACCATTTGGTGTGAGGAAAGTGCCTTCAGGGCTGCCTGACTGTCGGAGTATATGGCCACTCTTCTACCCACTATCCTTTGCCTTATAATCTCCCTAGCGCAGAGTTGTAACGCCACGACTTCAGCCTGAAAGACCGTGGCGTACTTCCCTAGGCTGGCCTTAACTTTAGGCCTGCCCCCGTAGACCCCAGTCGGAGTTTTGGATCCATCTTTACCAGATCGAGTTACCGAACAGGGGTGGGTCGCAGCCCCATTCGCCTCAAGTGCTTCTAGTAACATATTATTTTTGCAACATGCTGATATGATATCATTTAGATTGGAGATTCTTTTATTGATATGTGCAAAAAACTAAACATTCTATCAGATTATTGTAAAAGAAATAAATTAAAAGTAAATATACTTAAAACAAAGATTATGAAGTTTTAAACAAAGGCAGAACCAAAAAAAAGATGGAACATTTTATTATGAAGGTTCCAAAATAGAGTTGGTAAATAATTTTAAATATTTGGGAATTTCATTTAATTGTTCAGGAGTATTCCTATGCATCTTAAAAATTTATCTACGAAAATCAACTTAGCTCAAGGGACAGTCTTGGAGGTTTTAAGGAAAGTAAAGTCTTCTTCTTGGGAATCTATAATTAAGCTGAATGATTCTTCGGTTCATTCCACTATTTTGTATTCTGCTTAGATTAGGGAGTATCCATTTTGCCGATGAATTGGAAAGAATCCAATTATCGTTTTTCAAAAAAATTACTTCACCTTAACAAATCTGTTTCTAATCCATGCCTAATCCGTTTGGAATTCGGTCGCTTACATATAAAAGTAAAATTTTTAAAATAGGTTCTGAAATGGTTGGTGAAACTCATGCAAATGGGAAACTAAATAGACTGCCGAAAATTTGTTATTCCAAACTAAGAGATTTATATTCTGCAAATAAATTAGATAATTCTTTAAAAAGTGCTAAATTTAATTGGTATACTCAATTGGCTGAAGTGTTAAAAATAATTAATATGGACGCAATTTTAAATATAGAAACACCTAAAGAGCTTAGAAAAAGCCTTTCCCTTTGTGTTATCTAATTATCAGGCCTACTTAATAAATCTAGATTTTTAATAAATTATTTACATTTAGATAATATAATCACTCCTACTTGGATTTTTTTTGAACTTGATTGTGCCATACAAAATTATGTAACCACAGATTTGGGACTTTCATTTGAAACGTTTTATTGCCCCAATTTAGGCTAACTGGAAAATATATTTCAAATAATAATAATAATAATTCATAGCTCATCATTTTCTGATGATGTAAGCAACTATTTTTGCCATATCAAGTTTTTCTTTAGTACATATTTTGTGTTTAGTTTGTTTAATGGAAATTATATGTAACACCGATTAACATTTTTTTTTTAATTTTTTTCCTGAAGAAGACAATGGAATTTGTCGAAACGTTGGAAAAGTTTTAAAAAAAAAGTGTAAATTTTATTGACCGCTCCTCGTGATCTCCTTTAGTTATACAAAATAAATGATAAATAATAATAAACAAAGAAGGAAATAATAAATGTTCTGGTTCACCTAGTGAAGAGGAGATGGTAGGTAGTAGAATCTGAGGAGAGCTGAATGTTCAGCTAAGAGATGCGTGGTTTATGTATTAAGAGATGTGTATAGAGCTGAGTTTAGCCAGAAGAAGAAGAAGCATATAGTAATTCAGCGGAATTAAGATGCAGCAAGTAATAGCGATGATGCACAGTAAACAGAACCCGGTGCAAAATGAAGGAAGCAGGTTTAAAGAAATATCACCAAGAGAAGAAGCAGTAAATTGTGGAACACAAGTAACTCGAACAATTAACAGCATAAGGGAAGTATTAGAACGTGGGAAGAAAGGAAGTAGAGGAAGACGAATGAGTTAGAAAAGATGATGTGGGAATAAGCAGGAAAGAAGTATAATAGGGAAGTGAGTGAGAGGGCAGAAAGAAAAGAATAGAAGGAAGGAATTAGTAATCAGTGAAGATTGCAGGAAAGAATGAATTAGCAATAACCGGATATCGTAGGGCGCTCATATAAGAGAAACTGATCCAACCGACAGACATACGGTTGTACAAATATATTGACAGTTGTAGGTATATAGAAGCCAACAGTAGTCATTAATATCAATGTACTGATTTTTTTCCAGCTCAGTAATAAAGATTGGTTAATGCGATTACAAAACCATAAAATTTTCTTACCCAAAGACATCATCCGTTCCTGTACCTACCAGTGTCCTTAAAAACTGTGAGTTGACTTATGTCTTGGTGAGTTTCGCTGAGACTCTTTAACAACTCCGTCTCTGCTCTTAAGATATTCAGTTTACTAAGATTACAATTACCATCTTTCTAAATATTGCTACAAAGTACGAAAATCTAAGAAGAATTTGGATAATAAATAACAATTTCAAAGGCAAGCCGGAAAAGCAGAATCTAGTTAATATAAGCGATAAAATCAATAATGTTTACTGCTTGTTTTTGCCATAAGAAAATGGGGGAAACAGATTTAGTTTTACTGTGAAGAAATGATAACGAGATGTTGTTTAGCTGCATGTGTTGTGTATATGTTACAACATCGTTAGCAAAGTTTTCCCATATTGCTTGTGTCCATGGCCTCACTATGATTCAGCTTGGAAACAAACTGTTTCCCACACAGCCTCCTCTACTAAAACTCTTTCTCTATATCTATATTTCTCTCTCTCTCTCTCTCTCTATTTTTGGTTCCCTTGTTACCAGATCCGCCGTTTGCTGTCGTACATTTTAATTGATTCAATCAAATGAAAAACACGTCTCCCTACTACCAGCACACTCTATTCACCTCCTTTCTATTTTGTTAAATATTTCTTCTTCACTACCATTTTGCCTCTCCATATTCCGTGGTTCCTTGTCGTACAACTCACTTCCACACCCATCTACACCATTTCCCTCCCCCCCCAAAAAACCTTCTTCTTCACTTCCTATAAAACCGCTACAATTCCTCCACCTTTCTTCAACAGATCCAATCACTATTTGCAAACTCCATTCCTCATCCCTATCCCTACGTTTTACCAATACACTTCTACAACTGAAACATTTCCCTCTTAATGAAGGAAACAACCCTTTTAGGCCAGCTGTTTTAAAACTCCTATCCATTCCTTTGTTATTAATGGGCAACAGATTTAACTTTGCTTACAATTTATTTTAGTTTTACTTATTTTTTTTTCTCTCTCTCTGCCGAGGCATCGCTTTTATGTTTATTTAAAAAAAAATATACATATATACCTAAAAAAAAAAACATTCAAAAGAAAGTTGCTAATCGATTAAAATTCACTGTTATTCATTTTCTAGCGCCATGAAGAACAAACATTATTCTAATATTGAAATCCTCTTGGTTACGTGATATTGTGATTTTGTGATGACTCTATTGGATAATTTTTTTGGTTAGTTTACTTTCACTATTTTTTTTTTTTTAATATATTATTATACTATTACAGAAAAAAAATCAAGTTGCAGATCAACATGACATTCTCTTACTGCAGTTTACAGAATAATAACTGACAAATTCTCCTCCAACATAATTTTTACTTAATAATAAAATGTCTTTTTGTGGAAAGTATAATCTCCCCCTCCATCAAATTGCTTTAAATGATAATTTTCCAACAAAAATGATTCATTAATCCTTAAATTCTTTTCTGGCATAATTTAAAGCTTTTAGTGCAAACAAGATTGGAAGCGTCTTATCTTGATTGCTTAAAAAAATTCCCGACAATGGTAAATAAATGGTTTCCTATGATCATAATTTGCCTTCTTCTGGCATTTCAATGAACTTTCAAATTCTCTGATGAAGCCCCCTCTGGTAGGGGCGGGCAACCCGGACGTTTATCCGGTACGCCAAAATTTAGGGGCGACATTTTGGCTGTAAGTGTGAGAAAAAATATTGATGTGTATAATAGTCAATTAATAGAAACTTTCACATATCGATTTTTTCTTTCGCTATAAACTTACAGGCCTAGCGTATTGATACTTTGTCTAAAAGCTAAAAATATTTACACTATTATTGAAAAATTCACGCAGAATTTGTAAAGGACGATGCTTGAACTTGTTTGAACATGCATATACTTCTCTGAACAGAATAGCATTAGCATGCGAACAGAGCGCTGCTTCAGCTTGTGTTAAAAAATATATGTATATATTCTTAAAGGCGGCAATTTGTCTTTTTTTCCGGGGGCGAAGTAACCGCAAGAGCGGGCGCTGGCCCCGTATCAGTTTATCGTGTAGAATAGTGCATGGAATAGGTCGAAGTAGACTGTTCCCACATAAACTTGCCGACTATTCCTGCTAGAATCTTCAGTAGCTGTCATATTCTCCTGAATTTTTACCAAGTATGACAGATGGGTATCTCCAGTTGAATGTCACTATTTTATAGATCAATAAAGTGTAAGTTGTTGTAAATGTAACCCGATAGTGTATACTTCAAATGATTGGCTGTTTACAACATTTGTTTAGGCCTCTTGCACAACTATTTGCCTGAAGGGTTTTGGGCTGGTAATTATACTTATAAAATCAAATAACAGACACGTTACAAATTAGGAGTTGTATATGTACAAAAGAAGTATCAATGTTATTTCTGTCACTAATCCACATTTGATGACGTAACAACTAAAGGATAAAGGCTACACATAAAATAGGGTGAGTGAAGAGTTGATGAAAGAATGGGGAAAAGAAAAAAATAAATAAATAAAAGGAATTTATGGGGGTAGAGGTTGTTTGCGTTGTTGCTTTCGAGTCGTATTTTAAAAACAGGACAGATGTAACTTGGAACAAAAAGTTCTCATTATTTCTTTTGTATTGCGCACGCGCGTATCTACAGCACCCCCGCAGCGTGGGCGGGTACTCATGTAACTACTACCAGTCATCCGTAGAATAAGCTCTTCTGTGGTTCACCCAGTGGGGGGTTCTCATTCTGCACTGTAATCTGTTTAGGCTACACCCTCACAGGAGGATGCAGAAAGTTATCGTTTAGGTCATCTGGAATCCAAAGACTTCTCTCACTTCACTATGTGTTGACCATCAAGGAACAGATGCCATATCTGGAGTACTATTCATTAAATGTAGTACAATAAAGCAGATTTCATCTCACCTTTTTATAAATTAACAAAAAATTGCTCTGTGAGAAAACATAGCTATTGTAGTTTCAAATGATTGTTAAATTGTCTATAACAAATTACATATAAATAAAAGCAATATATATACGGATATCCATATATACGGATTAAAAAAAGGTTGTATACATTTGGAGAAGTTCAAACAACTTGAAAGTTCAAAAGCATTGGAATATTTGAGTCTTGTCTTTCCTAGTTCACATCATATTTGCATAGTTATAATGAGTTAAAATGAGTACTTATATATGAGTTTGCAACAAGTCTTTGGAAGCCTTTATAATCTCGGCTAAACATCCAAAAAGACTCCAAAGTTCCTATACTCAACCAGAAGTACAACTAAATTTCTTTTAATTGCTTGGTAATGAAATGATGATAAAATTTATTTTTTTTAGTTGGTTGAAACGTAAAGAACACGCAAATTCACTCAAAAATTATGTTAAGGCATACTACAAGAAAACTGGCGATACGAGGCCTTACTTATTATTGATATTCTTAATAAAATTATATGATACAGATGTATTATTTAAAAAATATTTATACATAATATTGATATAGAGTGAAATATAGTAAACGTATTCCTTTAAGCAAAAAAATAGTTTTCTTTGGTTTTCTTTTATTGTGTGCATTTCTTAATTATATCAAGTGGTCGATCTCGGGCATTTCTATTTATCAAATTAAAGCTAGAAAGAACGACGATTATTATATCAAATTATGTTCAAGTTAGAAATTGAAAATTATATATTTTTTATACTTTTTATTTTCATTTACAACTGTACATGTACAATAAGTAAATATGCTAACATAGTAAATGACGCGATGTCTTAATGGTGATCACGACTATTATATGCTTTACCACCATAACCTAAATGTGAAAAAAATAATGATTTTTTTTTTTTTTTCAAACAATCCTTCTACCAGCACTTATGACGGACAGGAGAACAATGGATGAGCTGCTCAAGACGGTAACGAGTGCAAGAACATTTCAGTAGAAGGGTATGAACATTATTAAAACAACTCACCCTCGTTTGGCTTCCTCTCTCTGAATCTTCCAGACAATAAGATAAAGCACGATCCTGCTTTGCTTATACTAGCGGTTTTCTTGTTTGTCACGATACTTGCGAGACCACATAAACAGTTTAATAGTGTCAGCTTCAATTGCTTTCAGTGTTAACAACTTTCCCCTCTTACTGACATGATGGCAGTGCTCACCTTATCGCATTCAACCTTTTTTACATCAAACAATTAAACATTTAGGTTAATAAAACCTGTAGTGGATAGTAAACTTTAAACAAACGTTCTAAAATTGATAGTTTATTAATTTTTTATTTTATTTGTTTTTTATAATTATTTATTTTTAAAAAAAAAGTACATTAACAATTTCGGCCTTATAAATTAATTCATAAAATGATGGTTTTCTTCGTAATATGAAATAAAATTGTTATTTTTCAAATTGCGCGCAAATTAAGTAGCGTACTAAAGGTTTAGTTTTGGGATTTTTCTCTCTTTCGCCCACAAAATTGAGAAAATATCTTAGAAAGTCTAAAAAAAATAAAATAAATTTAAGAAAGCAATGAGCGTGAATAGGATGCATGCAAGTCTGCTAAGTTTATTTAAATGAACTAGAAGCGCACTTTTGGCAGCCAAACGATGTGAGAGGATGTTATCGTAGGTAGGATGTGGAGAATTTGGTAGGAAGTACCAGAGTTTAGAATTGGATCATAGCATGAATCGCCAAACCTGGCGAGTGTTTAATCTAAGAAATGACACATAAGGGTTATGACATCCCAAGATAAAAACTTTACAATTTGAAAGAGGAATCATTTTATGAAGATTCTTTTGAAATTAGATCATAGTATAAGTTTTTTTTTTTTAAGAAGAGATTCGTAGAAATGAGGATTTAAGTTCGAAGAAATGTACCGATTGTGCTCGTAATTTTTAACCTATCCTACATAAGTGAGTTTACACCTTCATTGAATAACTAAATCTAGCATTATTGATTAAGATTGAAGCAAAAAAATATTGATTACTAACTCTGACATATCCATGCTATGTTTATTCCTCAATGAAATTAGATATTAGTTTTTATTTTATTTTTGGTAAATTTTGCAAAATTTATTTGATTTAAAGTTGCAAATATACAGACAGCCCTTGTATATTGGAGTCCACGATGGAGTGGACTAATAATTTTTTTCTGGGTTTTCTTAAGGGTTTCTTGAATGCTTATAACGTTATAACTGACAACCCAATTCTCAACATATACCATCATGGGCCCTATAGAGGTAGTAGATGCAGTTTTAGTGTTTAAAGACAAAATCTAGTATACAACTTTACAATGGGTCTATTGAATAAAAATAAATAAGCATTTGCTTTTGCTTGGCGTTTTATAAATCTTTACTTACAACCACTTGAATAAAACATCAGTGTTTACCTAACCCAAAGTGTTTGCTTAATGAAATGAGTAAACTTAAATTTCTCCAGTAATTACTTAATTTTTACTCATAATTTTCCCAGTGAACTCTTATTTTCGATTGAATAAAGATAAGTAATAACTTTGTGATGCAAGTAATTACTTGTATTTTTTAAGGTTACCTAATATGCAGCATTTATGTTTTTTAATTAAAATTTCTGGCTTCAAATCTATCTATGGCTGACTTTATAATATACGAAAGGTGAAGAATTACAGAGAAAGGAAAAATATAAGAGCGGATAATTCTAAATTTTGTTGCGTTTTTCAAGTCAGAAGGCAGACTTCCCTCCACTTCATGAATATATAGCCAAGAGGAGGACAGGCTCGATGTCATTTGCGCAGTGGTCGCGAGTCCATCCACACAACTCTCACACATTCCTCAACCACCTTCTCAATCCCCAGCAGAATTACCAACGTTCTGACCTGCTTTATCAATGAATTCAAATCTTTAATTACACCTCTTATTCACTCCTCAAATCTGTTGCAAACAATCTCCTTCCCCGTCTCAAACCTTAATGCCTGCAACGTAGAATTCTCTAATAACCCTTTTATGGAACGCTAACGGACTTAACACTCATAGACAAGAACTAGACGTGCTATTACATGATGGACGAATAGACATTGCGCTCATTTCTGAACCCCAACCCTGTTATTGCTGTCCGTTCGCTGCAATCTCATCTTACACTACTTGAAACCTGGCTTGGAAAGTGGAAAATCAATGTCTAAGACCTCTATGGACATATGGACTAGAACTGTACGAAAAGGCAAAGCGTTCCAACCTAAACCGTATCCAAACCATTCAATCAAAAATCCTCCGACATATTGCAGGTTGTCCCTATTACGTATCCAATCTCACCTTGCACACTGACCTCAACATTCCCTTCGTCATCCCTTGCCCTTGCCTCACCTATCTACAAGATTTCATTCTCACTCTAAGCCTCTAGCTCAGGCACTCTCATCTCAAACCTTCCCAGGAAACACACAACGATGCTTAAAGCGTCGATGGCCCCACGAACTCATAATTACTAAATGGTATTCATCACTGGATGATACCATTCAAGACCATCAAGCCATATTTTCTTTATATAACACATTTACTTATTGTATTTGAATATGCAGTTGGAAATTTCAATTAAAAAACTTATAGTATAAGCAAATATTTATAAGTAAATACTTATTTTGTCGATACTTTTCCAGTATTTATTTTAAGTAAGAGGTGGCTCTTATTCAATTGAAAATAAGTAATTACTTATACTTAAAAGTGTATACTTTTTATAAAAGTAAATACTTGAAAGTATTTGCTTATTTTTATTCAATAGACCCAATATGTAAAAGCAGACATGAATGGATCCATTCTAAACTAACTTAGAAAGTGGCTTTATCCAGTTACACTACATATCTATACGATATTCACAGAAAAGGGTTTCTGCTGTGACGTCAAATAAGGATATTTATTAGACAGATCAAAAAAGCAACCGTGACTTAAAATGTATTTATGATAAGAACTGGAAATCTCTCCGAGTAAAATTATGAATTTCTTTTCGTATTAAAAAAATGTTTGGGTTCTAACAAAGCAAATTTTGTATATATAGGGTAATAATTTTAACATGCATCACCCACTTGTAAAAGTATGCTAGATAGAAAAAAATATCCAAGTATGATATCGAACCTACTTAATTTTTTTGAGGATTTCAAATATGTGATCAATTGCTTTTTTTTTAACCTGCAAAGATAAGAAACCAACTTTACATATTTCAAAGTGGACCAAATGATTACTTTGAATGAATGTTTGTTATGAAAAATGATTATTGAATGAGAAAAATCCGTTGAGATATTCAATGTTGAATTCAGATAAAATCTCTGCCTTCTGGTTGCTATTATTCCACATTGATTTTGAGTTTATATTCAGTTGGTATAAAAACATAATATTTACATTAGTTGTTCAAAATGGTCACCATCATTAATTGAATAAACACAACGTTCTTTTTATTCAGTTTTCGTTGACTGCGCTCATTACAGAAACAGGACGGCTTTTTTGCAGGCTTCAAGAAATTTGTTCTTCAAATTCTTCTCCAGTGGTATCAGATTTTAAGTTGCCATAAACTTTTTTTTTTAGAGAGATGTCTGTAGGGCAATTGCTAGAGGAGTTTTTAAGGAAAAAGAATTCTTTGTTGCTCTACGTTTCGGGTACCATGTTGACCTTCTTCAGGAGCTCTGTAAAATTTATTGGAGAAAATACACTATTATACATTATTGTAGTTAAGAAAAAGTGCATAGAGTCATAACAAAAAACAGAAAAATTTAATTTAAAGAAATATCAGAGACATTTTCCATGGTAGCCTGCTTCATTTTGTGTCATCGACCGGTTTTGGGCGTTCGCCCATCTTCAGGATGCGCTTTTTCAGACAGTGTGACAGCACAGACTTGTACAGAGCAAACTTTGTTTTCACACTGACTGGTTTAACTGTATTTAAAATTAAACTCGGTCCTCTGGTCATTGCCATATTACATTATAATTTTGTTTTCCGTGGTAACCTGCTTCATTTTGTGGTCATCGACCGGTTTCGGGCGAGCGCCCATCTTCAGGATGCGTTTTTCAGACAGTGTGCACACACAGATCGTATAGAGTAACTTAGCTTACACTAACTAGTTAGTGGAACTAGGAGTTAGTGTGAAGCTAAGTTACTCTATACGAGTCTGTGTTGTCACACTGTCTGAAAAACGCATCCTGAAGATGGGCGAACGCCCGAAACCGGTCGATGACACACAAAATGAAGCAGGTTACCACGGAAAATGTCTCTGATGCTTTCCAGCTCTGCGGAACCAACCACCACAACAAACATTATAATTTTTTTGCCTGACGATTTGAATACCATTTTATTTTTTAGGTAGCCCCAGAGGAAGTAATCCAGTGGAAAGAAGCCGAGCCACTGAATAGGACTGTGGTGTCAGTCCATTAACCCCGATGAGTGCGATCTTGATTACGCCTTACTATCCTCCCATTAAAAGCTGGATACCCATCTTGCTGAAGATATAGTATTTGCTAGCGTGCAAGAGGTCTATTTTCAAGCAAATCTGGGAGAACTTCAATTAAGAATTGAAGATATCTGTCTGCGTTTAATGTTTCATTGTAAAGTTATGGAGCTATAAATTGATCCCCTATTGGCCTACAACATAGACAATTACTGCCTGACACTTTTATCCGATCTGTAATATTACGATTTTCATCTGGCCATATTCGGAAATTCCACCTATTCAGTAATCCATTATTCGTAAATTTACATTTATCATTCCATAAAATAATCTTTAAAAACAAAAATGAACAAAAAAAAAAAGAATAAGGAAAAGTAAACAAAAATTTCTCTAATAATTCAGGGAATTATTCATCCAGTTTTTCTCGTCCAAAACCATTTTTCATGAAAAAAAAAAGAAATTTACTTTTAGAATTCTTTAAAAGAAATATTGCCCAAACTAATCATGAAAGATGGTTTCGAAATCTCTTATTTCTGAAGATAAAAAAGAAATGGTTGTTCGCATATTTGGAATCCTTGACAAATTAAGTAGGGTATCATTTGCAATTTTGTTTTCAACTTTGCGTACTTTCCAAATATTTATGTACTTGTAATTCAGCATCACCAAAGATAGGAATAACAATTTTTTTTGGGGTAAGAAGTAAGTACGTTATTGCCATATCATTGTTTTTTCTATCAAAACTTCAGCGGCTATTTGAACTTTAATATTGTATATCAAGTAGAGCAGTGCTCCACAACCTTTTCTTACCCACGGCACAAGAAAGTTCTTCCCCAAATTTCGTAGCACTCCAAAAGTAAATATGTATCCAAAATAATGCATAAATATTACATATTTTTTTTTATTTGATGCATATACCTACACAACTTAAGACCTATACTTATAATAATATAATGTAAAAAAAAAAGGTAATTAATTTGATACCTGTGCAGTGCTTTATTTTATATTCGGCTCGATATTGCCATATCATTGTTTTTTCAGTCAAAATCTCAGCGGCTATTTGAAAGTGCATCCCCCAGTACGTTTAAGCACGATTGCTTATCATTTTTAACTAACACTAGTGTTGAAAAACTTTGTTCACATAAATATCTCGTTGAAAATGGGAATAGAATTTAAATAGCGTGGTCTGAAAAAGAGGATATTCTTTCCTAACCAAAATCCAGAAAGCATCCAATGGAACTTCGGCAAAATGAAGTTTTAGCATCCCGTCATTACTCAATATAATAAATTCCTCTCAAATATGCAGGGAAAGTGCATCAGCAGAATTTATAGCATTGGTTGCAAAAGGATTTCAAATCCAATCCTATGTTCCTCCATATTAATTGAATAAAAATAATGGTCAAATTTATTCATCACTTCTGGTATTATTTTTATTGGTATTATTTATTTATTATACACGACTGGCCACATGCGGCGCGCGGCTGGCCACCCCTGCATTGTGTCTACTATCATCTTATGGGTACGGCGGCACCCATAGAATTGGCACACGGCACACCGGTTGCAGAGCATTGAAGTAGAGCAGTTAGCTAGTAAATTTAAGTTAATGTGGTATTATTTAGCAAAATAAGTTCGTTATTTTAAAAAAAGATTCAATTAAAATAGATATAATTTTAAAATATATAGATTATTATTATTATTATCATCTATCAAATGACATAAAACATAACCGAAAACTTGCAAACTCTAATGTTTTACAATATTATAGCGGATGTTTTTAAAATCCAATTTAATGATCATGACTGATCACAACTTGGTTGATAAGTGAGCAGTAGTTCAAACAGAAGGGAAAAGTAAGTAAAACAAATGTAATCTGAACTGCTTATTTTGGATATAAAATATTTAATTCCCTAACTTAAGTAGTAATGTAGTTCCAAAATATTTTAAGAACAAAGGAATAAGAGGTCGGATGTATATTTCAATACCCACCCATACATACATGTAGCCAGTAAACTTAATCAGTTAATATAAAAAACAACAAATAAAAGCACAATTTGTATAATCAAAAAATTTAAATAGGGAATAATTTTTCCAAACAAACCTATTTTTCTCACTTTAAATGGACATTTGTAATCCCTCATTACATATATACATGGATTTGTTAATTCAAATTCAAATTCTTTATCTTTCCAACATATTAATAGCCTTAGATTATAAATTCAGAAATTCATTTTTGCATAACAATATCTTAAAGCTAATTTCAACAATTCCAAAAGTACTGTCTAAGTAAGAATCTGATGATCGTATATTCCAGACTCTATTAAAGAATATATCGAATTAAAAATTTTCAATACAATTTATTTACATTATAGTAACAAAAAAAATCACTGACAGCAATGATCATGCCAAAAAAAAACTTAATTTAAATTGAAAAAATAATTAGTACAAAAATTCACCGCAAGGTAACAGCACGTACCAAAAAGAAATCACTATTATATATTTGTAGTTCTAAAAATTGCCTCCTATCAAGAATATAATTTTTTTTTAAATAATTATTGTTTGACCAGATATCTCTACATTCAAGTAATTCATTTTTAATGTTAACAAAAATTGCCACAAGATGTCTTCATCGTCGAGGAGAATAAAATCATATACTCCCATTTTGGTTGTATCACTAATCAAAGGTTTGGTTTGATATACATATGGTGATCTCCTCAGAATGAAACATCTCCAACAAATAATACTAGATCCAGTAAACATGGATGAGATTTCTCCCACCAATTCTCACCTAAATGAGTTTTTAAATCAAATCGAAATATGCTCAAATTGGAGGAGATTGCATCTTGATAATTTGGGCAAAATTTCTGAATTCCTTTCAGCAGTTCGGCAAGATGCTATTTGAAAATTATTTACAAATTTTAGGAACTTGTTCTTGAAGATAATGTATTTAAACACATATCTTGTTGACATATCAGTTAACAGGTCTCTGAAGAAACACGTCTACTTCAGAAACGTATAGACCAATAAAAACAACTAGTTTTTTTTTTTTTTAAAAAAAAGACCTAAATACAAAAAATTATTAATGAAAGAATTATTTATAAAGTTTATTAAATAAATTACAAATGTGCTTACTCTTACAAAAGTCAGTCTGCATTAAGGCAAGAAGAAAATCCCAGTTGGTGTCAAAATAAAATAAAAAAGGAACAGGATAAAAACAAATTAAAAGGAACAAAAACTACAAATTATAAAAAAAAAATCCTTTATCACGAAATTTATCACAGAACACTATTTACTTAACATGTAAGCAAAACTGCAAATACATAAAACAAACAAAAAATAAAATGTTTTAATATATAAAAACCGTATAAAATCTAATCAGGTACTCACAATATTATAATATAAACTTTTTATCTCAATTTAGATTTTATACAATTAAAAATAAATACTGAAACAATGAACAAACACAATGACATTAAAAATTGAAAGAAAACTGAATGAATTCCATAAAATGGAATTAAATAAAAATAGTAAAAAAATAATGCTTTCCATACAACCTTTAAAAACTAGTAAAATATGTTTACATGCATATTTGTTTATACCTATTTACGAAACTTACAGCAATTCTTTTGTGTATTGGAATGAATGAATGTAAAAATTTTGTAAATAGAAAAGCTAAAATATAAAAACAGAATTAAAAAAATTCAAATCTGAAGAAATAAAAACTTATTCTTATTGCTTTCTGAAGCTCCGCAAGATCGGTATAATATTATCCAATCCTTCTTGAATATCAACACGACTTTTTGCACCTACAATAAAAAAGAGAAATTAAATTGAAATAATTATATTCATTCCACGGAAAAGTTAGTAAAATTAGTTCTATTGATATGGTGTTATAGCGTACTGTTCAGTAAAAATAGTATATTTTGAGTTAAGAATGGTTTTTAAATATTCTGTGATTATGAGACAAAGGTTTTTATATAAGGTGTGGTGATAGCCTACTGAAATTATATCCACTAGATTGCCGCTTAAGAATATTTAACTCTGGGTTCCTTTAATTTAATAGTGACCTGCACAATGGACGAAACTAACTGCTGCTAATACTATTTGTAGAGGCAAAATCTGGCAATTAGTGCCTTTTTCAGTATTAAACAGGCAATTCTAGCAGGGAAAGCGTTATGTTCATTCCGCCATTTCCAAGATATTTCTACAAGTCCCCAATAGAAGATTTCATTCTTAAAGATGAAAAAACTTTTGTTTTCAATTGATATTCTTACAATGTTTTAGATTATCTTCAAGGGTATTTTTTTTTGTTTTTGAAGGGGGGTCCAACGCACTGTGACCTTCCGGTCTATTGTGCTGTGCCCCCTGGGTGCCGCAGGCTTGCCCACAGCACTCGAGCAGATGTTCATTTGCTGAACATCCGTTCTACAAAACCTCCATCAGGTTGAGATCCCTGAGGAATCCCAGTACCCTGACAGGCTCTAGAGAGGGTAAATCCCCCTCTTCCACCTGGTAGCTACCCAGGTTCTTGAATCTTCTCTAAGTGAAGTCTGTTAGGAGATGTAATGGAGTTTCCTCCAGCTCCCCACAGAATCTGCATGAGCTGTCACTTTCCAAACCCAGCTTCAACAGGTGTCTTCTAAGTCGGCAATGCCCCGTGAGGAAACCCATAAGAACGCGGAGCTTGTTCTTGCTCAATCCAATGCAGGCCTCCGATCTCCGTTGGTTATAATTTCCCAAGCAGATCTTGGTCTGCCGCAAACCGGGGAGGGAGTACCAGTGTTGAGAGCTCCTCGTCTCCTCCTCCTTCCTAAGTTCCTCCAACATAAACTGGTCGCTGACACCACAAAAAAGGTTCCGGCCCTAGGACTGGGGTCGTAGCGCCTATCTTGGCCAGGGCGTCGGCCATCTCATTCCCTTCGATGCCAACATGCCCCGGCACCCACCAAAGGGTAACTTTGTTCCTCCTGCCTAGGTTATTAAGTTTATCTAGGCATTCCCAGGCCATTTTAGAGTTGATGACTGATGCACTCAATGCTCTAATGGCTGCTTGACTATCGGAAAGTATGACAATCTCCTGGTTCCTATATCCCTTATCGAGGTTAAATTGTACACATCTTCCAATAGCGTATACCTCTGCCTGGAAGATGCTGGGAAATTTACCCATGGGTTCCGAGTGCTTGATCCTTGGACCGACCACCCCCGCCCCAGTCCCCTCAAGGGCTTCAAAGGTATTACAGGTTAACACTGAATCAGTTTATACTATAGTCTTGTTTTCCTCGCTGAAATTACACATTTCTCTGCTTTATTTGCAGAAAAGTGGGCCTACAACTCACATTTAAAAAGTGTCTGTATCTGCTCGGATAGGCTGCGATGAGAGCACTACACAGTTATGTACCTTCACTTACAACTGATTTTAGAATGTTCTAGAAAATTGGTGAAGTTATCTTAATCCAAGTATGTCCTTAGAATCTGGATACCTGATCACATGGGTCTCTATACAATAGTAGAATAAATGCACCTAGCATCTCTTTCTTTGTTGTTGTGATGGTTGGTTCCGCAGAGCTGGAAGGCATCAGAGACATTTTCCGTGGTAGCCTGCTTCATTTTGTGGTCATCGACCGGTTTCGGGCGTCGCCCATCTTCAGGATGCGTTTTTCAGACAATGTGACAACACAGATTTGCACAGAGCAAATTCAGTGTCAAAGTCAGTGTTTAAAACTGAATTTGCTCTGTGCAAATCTGTGTTGTCACACTGTCTGAAAAACACATCCTGAAGATAGGCGACGCCCGAAACCGGTCGATGACCACAAAATAAAGCAGGCTACCACGGAAAAAGTCTCTGATCTCTCTCTTTGTTTGTTCAGAACTTACTATTGGCATGTCTATCTTCATAGCATTCAATCTTACAATGAGCTTACTGGGTATCGATATCGCTAACTAAATGTTGTCGGATCTTTTCTGAAAAACTGTATGGAATTGTGAAGTCCGGTACAAGACCTCTGGTCTGTTCATGATTTCTGTGCAAGAGCTTGTGCTATTTGCCCTGAAGATTATTACTCGAAAAATCTGAATGAATTTCTGATCTAGATCTAGATGAAGAATAATCTGAGTAGATCTGAGTATTATTATTATTTCTCATTATACTATAAGAACAATATTATATTTATAAGGACATTAAGGAAGTTGCAAGAATTCTAAGTGGATGTGATGAAAATTTTGCGGCTGAAAGATGAGAACGCAGTAAAAGGAAGTCCTTTGAAACTTCCGCAATATATTTTTTTTTTTAGTGGGAGTTTTTTTTTTTGTATAATTTAAATGTTAAAACAATACGTAATCAACTTACCAGTCACTACTATTTTGCCATTTACAAAAATGAGTACTACTATTCTGGGCCTTATCATGCGATAAATTAAAGCTGGAAAAAGTTCTGGCTCGTAACTGAAACAATAACAGTAATAATAATAATACATCATAAAATACAAAAATTATAAATTAATAACTAAATACGAATAAATGTTTATACTACCTGCTAAACTGTCCATGTACTTGGTGAAGATTTTCAATCCTAATAGGAAACCTCAAATCACAGGTGGCCACCATATTATGGATCCTGAACTCTTCAAATTTCACCTTCGAAAGAGTAATAATAGTTTACATACAAATTTACATAAAACAAATGTAATCTAAATTATTAATAAACTAAATTAAACTATCAGAAATATTTTCCGTGATAGCCTGCTTCATTTTGTGGTCATCGAACAGTTTCGGGCGTTCTCGCCCCATCGTCAGAATGTCTTATAAACAGTGTGATAAAACAGATTTGCACAGAGCGAAATAGGTTTTCACTCTCAAAATGACTCTGGCTCAAAATGAAGCAGGATCACGGAAAATGTCTCTGATAAAAATATATTGTATGAATAAACTGCATTCTGCAAATTCATTAATATCAAATGACAATGCAGTTGGCCCAAAATTATTATAGCACAGTTTTATAATCGCAGGCTATTAAAGATTAAACCTAACAACTGATCAATCTGTGCAGATGGTGAAGGATATATTGTATAAAATGGTTCTATATCTCCAATAAAAAGTTATCTAAATTTAACACTAAAATATATAATGCCATAAGAGAATCATTAAAATCAATGTAGATGTTCTGTGAAACTCTTGTTTTAAATGAGTTATTCGGAATTGTATAAACGGTGAGGCACAAGAAAAATAGAGTAAGCTACGAAGGATTTAAAACCCCACAAATCGGTTACTGTTGGAAAAAAAAGGAATTACATTATTATTTTGAATAACCAACATCCTCACTAAACTTTTCACCGGCTGCCAGTGATTATTTCACTTTTGTCTCTGGCAGAAAAGTAAGAAATTTAAACAGTAAAAAATGAAGAAAACAATATTTTTTTGAATATGTGGATGGGTCTGCAATGCTGGATAACATCTGGTAATTTATCCGTCGTAGCAAGTATGTTTATATTGTTCCTGACCGTTTTCGGATTTTCATCCATCGTCAGAGCAAATTCACCAAGTTCGTATATAGAGGTCACTTCAACTTAATGTTTCTGTTACACTCACTATGGGGAAGTTAAGCACCCCACATATATACAATCAACAAGTGTGATTGTATCAGAAACATTACGTAGAAATCAACTCTCTACAAGAACTTGGTGAATTTGCTCTGACGATGGACGAAAATCCGAAACCAATTAGGAACAATATAAATCTGGTTGCTACGGACGGATAAAATACCAGACAATATTTTATTAATCGAGTTAAGTTATGAACACTTACTCTTTTTTCTAAAACTATTCTGAAAATAATATTAGATATTTATTATTAATATTAAAATAAAATGAACTGAAAACATCTGTCGTCTAGTTTTGATTAAAAAATTTAAATGACTTACTGGAAATCCAAGTTTTTGAATTATCCTAGCAAACTTTCGTGATGCAAGTACCGCATGTTCTTCATGTTTGACTCCAGTCACCACAATCTTCCCAGAACTAAAAACTAAAGCTGTTGATCTTGGTGAAAGAAGACGCATTACAACACCACAAAAACGTCTTGGATTGTACTCTGAATTGCGTGTATGAGTATTAATCTTGAATAAATCCAAATGACAACCAAGATTAACAGTACAAACTACATTCCTGTAAAAATAATTATCAACTCTAAAATATTTATTAAATCATTTTATGGCAAACTTTCTTGCAAAATACAAAACTAAAAATGTTTTTACAGGATAAATGAAATTAGGAATTCAGAGTGAGGAATTCGTGTGGAGATTTGATAGTGTTACTCAGACGATGGATGAGAAACCGAAAGCAGTGGGGAACAAGCAAAATACAGCAAGCTACAACGGATAATATTCCAGAAATCGGTCCTGATTTTAAATCAGATTTAACGAGAGAACACCGTATTATTATATTAAGAATTCAGATTACTGAAAAAGTGGCACTGCTAACTAGGGAAGGGAAATAGGTAAGTGGTTACCGTTTCAGATCAGAAATCCGTTTCTAATTCATAGATTCATAAATCTATGAATTAGAAGTTCATAATATACGAATATTCATTATTGTGAACTAAATAAATAATGTTAGATACTTTCATCTTTATTACTTCCTCTTTCTCCGCAATTGTGTTAATTTTTCGAATTGATGTTTTAAGTCTTCTGAGAAGCGAAAAATCGCAGATTTGGTATTATCAACGTATCTAACCGAAGATTTCGGAAAAATCCATCAAACGTAAGTGCAAATTTACTTAATGTTTTCTGTTTTCGCAATTTTCTCAAAATTTGCTACGACAATTTTCTTCTTTTTTTTTTTTTAAACATCTAGACTACAATTTTTGCAAAAACACTGTCATCTAGACTACAATTTTTTGGGGTTCTGGAGAACATTAACGCTAAGCTTTCCGGTAAAGTTCTATTCTAAGGCTTTATTTATTATCTATATAATATTAATATACATTATAATTATTGGTATAATTCCAAATTTGAAGAAAACCGGTTAATCGGAAGTGCGACTTTACAGAATAAGTTTGAGTTTTTTGGAATGTCCTGAAAACCACTGTAACGTTTTTTGTTTTTTTTTTTTAAACTTGGAATGCTAACTTCACAGATATAAATGTATCACTTTTATTTGAAACATTTTTCGAACAAAATTATTTTAAGTAGCTCTGCGGAATTTGTGGAGTTAAATTTCAAATTTTATTTGAGTTCCTTCAATGTTATTGGCGCTGTCATCTAGACTACAATTTCACATTGATGTGACAAGCTGAGCTAAGGGAGCCTATGAGACATAACCTTGTATATTTATGTTACAGTTCTAAAATAGCACTAAAATTCCAAGTTTAAACTAAATTTATCAATTTTGTAATTGTCCTAACTACCATAAGAGAAAGCCGTGTGAGTTTTACACACGACTTCTTTTCCTCCATGTGTAAGAGAAGAGAGTCAAAAGCTTACGAAAGGCTGGAAGCAGATACAGCATTAGTTCTTGCTTTGTAATAATCGCTCACAAATACAGTTTTTTTAAAAGCTTTCTAAAATCTCTCTTATAAGAAGTTTGAAGTTAGCGAATTTTGTTGTAGAAATAGCCCCATCTCGGAGTAAGAAGTGGATGCTGGAAGATATGGTGTTTTGAGTAATTGAACATCTCCCTTCAAATGTAGAAGACATTGCATTCATTTCTTCTACTCCGTTAAAGCTATCAGTCATTTCAAAGCAGTATTACAGATCCAGATTCATGCATATCCAGCATTGCGGACCCATCCACATATTCAACAGATATAGAACTGTCTGCTGAAGATGGCATGCTCGTTTGGGTGTGCTAACATAAGGACAACGAAGCGGCGATCACCTCAGCAAGAATTCTTTTGCAGCATTTAAAAATACCTTATGAATGCGAACATTAGAGAATAGTTGCACAATAAAATTCAACCAACCAACTTGAAATCCTCAAGTCAGAAAGAGAGCGAGACGACAAGACTATCTAGAGTTCCAGGAATTCGCCTATATTCTTCGCAGAATTACTCTAAATAAGCTGTTGGGTTAATGAGAGATGTAATAGTACATCAATGCTGGTGCAAAAAAGCACAAGTTGTAGTATGGGCTGGTAATTGATGTCTGATAAAAAAAACCTGAAGAGTGTATTCTAAAAAAAAATGGGAAAATGGGATGCCACATTAGGGCCAATAGAGTCGTGATTAGTCAATCCCTCATTTAATTTAATCTTACAAAAAATTGTGAATCTCCAAATATTTTCCTGATATTACTCTTTAAAACAAGTATATACTTACTGGATTCTCGGGGTTGGTCCAGTTTCAGCAGTTTGCACCGGTGTCTGCGGTACAATTGCATTTTGAGGTGCTTCCGAAACATTTGTATTAGAGTGGGAAGTGTTTGTTATCTGAAAACAAATTACAACCAGATTTGTAAGTTGCTGTTTTTCTTGTTAAAAAAAAAAAGTAAAATAATATCCTATTCGTATGATGTAATATTTGGAGAATTTACACTAGTTTGTATCATATCAGAAAGGTAACTACAAACTGAAATTTCCATTAAATCAATTCAATTTGAAGATAACTGTGAAGAAATAAAATATATGAGCATTAAAATTCTTAGGAATGGAACTGAAAATCATATTGGACGTTGGCAAACAAATGAATTAACTTTTCTTTCATAAATAACTTACTATTTCCGCCTATTAAAGCATGAATTATTTGATCATGGACGTACCAATGATTTTCTCTTCAAATTATAATAATAAAATCTGTGTATGTATATACTGAATCTTCATATTACTGTAAATATATAGTAATACTAAAAACAATACTATAATATACTAACTGGAGCAGGCGACTTAAATGTTTCACTAGGTCCTGGTTCCACTTGCATATTCTAGTGTATTACGTAAAACTGTAGAACATTTCTTAACAAGAATCCCTCTGATAAATTTCTTAAAGCTGTAAAATTTTTAAATCTTTGATTATCAAGTCTCAAGACAACAAGTTAGAGAAAATATTAATTATAAAGTATAATTGTAATCCTACTCTTAAAACCTTCTAAAAAACAATAAAAGGCTGGAATTAAAATATTGTAAATTACACGCACCAAGCAGCATGTTCACGACAGCTCGATAAAGAGGATAAAACGGTTTCCTTACAGTGTTACATCAGAAGTTACTTAAATACCGTACAGAAAAAATTACGGCATTTATCGCAAAGCAAATCCCAACTATCAGTTTTACACTATTTTTTTTTAACAAACTTTAGCGTCAGCTTAATAATCATTGTATTACTATTTTAAACTTGAACATCTAGATTAGGATTTCGTTGAGGGGGGTACTCGAACAATTTGTGCACCAAAGTGTAATAATTGTGATCTAATTTCAAGTTCTACAAGATAAATTCTTTTTTTTTTATCAGAATGTATGCTATTTAGCCTTAAAAACGAATTAATTGATGATATCTCACATCGCCTTGAATGAACATTAATTTTTCTTTTGACTTTAAAATTAAAATTTGATTTGCATTCTTCTACCTTGCAATGAGGTTAACAAAAAAACTATTTAAAAGAGGGCCTTTAAAATTAAAATGACGATTCACATAATTATCGTTTTTAAAATGCTTCATTCTCTTCTTCTTCGTTCTGGGGGGATCTCGCCTCCGGCAATCCAATAATATCAATAATGCTTTCTACGAGGGAGAAATAAATCTGTTGCAAAAGGCTCACACAACTTTCTCTTACTGTGTTTTGAGATCTGAAAATTGACTTCAACTTGCAATTTTTTTATAATGGTTAGTTGCATGTTCTACTAATTTTAATTTCCACACTGGAGCTGGAGCTGCTCTAGAACACTTTTAAATTAATTTTCGAAGAAAAATGCTTCAAATCAACGTGATATGTACATTTATACACTCGACAGCAAGAAAACTGGACACTCTTTTTTTTCTTGTTATTCTTACAAATTTAATTCCGTTGATGCATAGGTAAGCAAGCATTGTAAATGCATATTGTTTACATTTACGTACTGTTTGTTGAATATCAATGCTAATGAGTTACTCGATTAGTTAACTAAACAGCGGTTACGAATGTAACCCTTATTGGTTCAACAAACAAATTTAAAAAAAAAACGGGTTCGAGTCCAGCTGTGCTACCCTTAGATTTTTTCTTCCCATGAGCCTCTACTCACTGTCCGGTGATGGGACATTGTAGTCTGTAACAAGAGAACACTGTCCCGGAGGCGAGCAGTGCACTGAGAAGGCTCCGAACGCCAATGACCACAGAGACGCGCTTTAAATAAAAAAAAAAAAAATTTTTACCATAAAAGTTAAAATTTAATTATTTTCTTATTTTTAATTTAAATTTTTTATTTTTAATTATTTCCTTATTTTTAATTTAGAGTTAAATTTTAATTTACAAACTGCTTCATTTGGAGGTCTCGTCCACAAAGCCAAGGTTCTCTCAGTGTCGTGCTTTACAGTAATAACTTCTTTGAGCTACCTCGAGCCATTAAATGAATCTTAAGATTTTTTTCTTTTCTAAACTTATGGAACACAAAATAGCAAAATGGACGTTGTTTATTGGTTTAAAACTGAGTTGTGAAGATGTCCAAAAAGTTGTCCTTGCTCAAGGACTCTATAGTGTAGCATATGATAGACATACAATTCATGCTCTAACAAAACTGGATTTGTATACTTGGTTTTTTTATTTGTATCTATATACATACATATGATTTTCATTATTTCACATGATACAAAAATTATAGCAAAATAAATAAACATTACAATAAAATAATTTCTTTTTGTTTTCCTACTTTCTTCTAACAGTTTAACTCCTCTACCGGATTACTCCTTGACAGGTATCATCTTTTTTAATTTCATTGTTTCTATTTTTTTATTTTTTTTTATTTTACTTTTTTTCAAATAAATCGGTATTTTTCTATTTCGTAAAGTCACTCTTTGTTTATATCTTTTGGTCAAGGTTTCTTGTCACTACATATTCATTTTTGTTTTCTTTCATGTATTTCCTGAGAAAGGATACCAAAGGTATTCAAAAAGTAGAAAAATAAACTTTTTAAAGTGAAAAGAGTGTTCACAGCATCACAGCATTTAAACCGCTTAGGCACCGAAGTACCGTCTATCTTATGAGACAAGGTGTAGGGGATTGGTCTCTTGCAATAGTTGACAATCGAAATATGCCTTAACTCATCTTAAATGCGAATTCTTCTTTTGCATTCTGCAGTTTTTCGGAGATAGCCGCCTTGCGTTAGCGTGGATTGGAGGTCTCTGTCTTTCAAAGAAGTGACAAGCAGGGCCCGTTCTAGGAGCAGGCAATCCGGACATTTGTCCGGGACGCTATTTTGGCCGTAAGTGTGGGAAAAATATTTTTGTGTTAAATTCTCAAATTTCACTAATCGATTTTTTTTGTTCCCTAAAAATTTATATTGCGTAGCGTATTTATATTGTTTATGTGTGAAAGCTAAAAATATTTACACTATTATTGAAAAATTATCGCAGAATTTGTAAAGGATGATGCTTGAAGTTGTTTAAACAAGCATATTATACTTCTCTGAACGGAATAGCTTTAGCGCGCACACAGAATGCTGCTTCAGCTTGTGTTTGAACATGCATAGTCTTGCTTATATATACATATATATAAACACTGCTGGTAAAAATTTGGACCACCTAGAATAAAAATGTATTATATTTATTTTTGTTAATTTAATGATTCGTTATGATTGAAAAAAAATGTCAGTAATTCAAAAATGTTATATTTAATCTATATACAATAATATAAGCGATAACAAATTCATTACAAAGTGTAAATCTTTCCCAAAAATAAATTTCGACTAAACGGCTTTTTAATCAAAGGGACCACCTCTCCGCTTAATTACTTCTCTTATAATTCTAGGCATTCTCTCAATCAATTTATTGATTGTTTCGAATTCAATATTACTCCACACACTGTACAGTATCTGCCACAGAACATCTGGAGAATTAGGGCACTTGATACGAACTTTTCCATCTAGCTCATCCCACAAAAGTTCAATTGGATTCAAGACCGGGGATTGCGAGGGCCGGATCATATTGACACATATTTTTCATCTTCTTTTTCCTTATGGTATTGTCTACATAATTTGGAAGTATGTTTAAGGTCACTGTCCTGTTGCATAATGATTTTTTCCCCATCATCGCTGAACGCAGGGTAAGACATGATTTTCTAAAATGCTTTTATAATTTTCTTTTTTCATTATCCCTGCGTTTTCTTTTTTCAGATCACCTATTCCATTGCCTGAAAAACATCCCCAAACCATGACCGAGCCCCCTCCGTGCATAACCGTGGGTATTATGCATTGTGGATATAGTTTTTCTTAGCTGAAAGGTTTCTCCAACCGTTCACTGTGAAGTCTTTGTATTTCAAGACCATTCTGAACATTTCTTCTTGTTTGCACCCTTTAATAATAGTTTCAATAACAATAGTTTTAATAACTCTTCGTATTAAGTTTGCTTGACGAAGTCGCCTGTGAACAGTTGAGACAGAAATTGGCCTCGAACTTGTTTTAATTACTTCCCTTCTGATTTTCGGAGCTGTGAATCGTCTGTTTCTTTTACTTCATAAAATAATGAACTTATCCTCACTTGTGGTTGTTGATTTTGGTCTCCCGAAGCGGTGTAAATCTTCATGGTCACCATATTTTTTAAACCGTTTGATAGTACGGTGAACAGCATTTTTTGAAAATTTAAGTTCAGCCCTTATTTTTCGTTCTGATTTCCCTATATTATGTAAAGTTCAAATAGCAATTCTGGTAGCAACACTCAGTTCTTTAATTCATTCAGTCCATTTTGTATTAATTCAAAAGAGGAAAAACCGATGTTGCAATAACATGTACTCGTAAATCGTGAAGATATACTCGTAACCGTGAAGATACACTCGTAAACGCAAAAAGATATACTGGTAAACCGTGAAGCTCAAGGAGTGAAGTAATCCCAATTAAATAAAATAGAATAAAAAGTAAGTAAATAATGATTTGCTGACAAACAATACAAAGTCCTAATGTATAAACAGAATCAATAATTTGAAAGAAATTATTCTCTGTGAATTACTAACAAATCCAAGAGATAATTGTTTCTCAAAGAGCCAAGTGAATATTATGTTAGATTAGATGGGGGAGGGCTACGCCTCATTCCACTGCGACCTTCATTGAGAGGTCTATTGCGGATCCCCTGGGTATGACATCCTTCAGCTTCGCCCTCTTTATCAGGCCTAGCAAAGCCTGGTTGTGGCTTCGGGATTGCTAGTCCCCAGTTGAAGAAACCTTGCCTTTGCCACGCCCCTCCCCCACACACACACAAAGGACGTTTGCCGGGGTTTCCTCCTCGGCCCTGCAGAAATAATGCATAACGCATTGCCTGCTAGTAGTAAATGGTGTATGTGCCTATTCATCCGCCTGGAATGCCCTGTTATTATCCCATTATGTAGACCCATTATTATCCTTATATCTCTTGGACTATGGCACAGTTGATCCCTGGTAAATGTAGGTAAATAACTTAACAAAGAATTTAGTCTGCCTCAGCCCTGGCGTTCTTTCGCACCATCGCAGATGCTGGTCTTCTATCCATTCCTTGATAGAAGCGTGAATGAGGCTCCTGGACAACCGCGGAAGGGCTCCGGGCTTATAAAGGTATCCTTGGATGGCAAAATAAGCCTCTGTTGGCTGCAGGCCGGGATATAGCCCACTCGAGGTTACAAAAAAAAAAGGGTATCCTTCGATGTATATTATGTTAATAAAATATTTATTTTGAATGGTGCCATTTAAATGGTGAAGGTATTATGCATAAATCACGTTAATGGAAAATTCTTATTACAATGAAACTATATTTTTCTTTAAAGAATTTTGATAAATAACTAAATATTTTAACTGATCCCAAACTTCTGATCGGTAGTGTATATATATATGAATGGGCGGCAAATTGTCTTTTTGTCCGAGGCGACGTAACCGCTAGAACGAGCTCTGCAACTAGCCATAGAAGTGCAAAGGTTCACTTTAAAAACAACATCAGTTGATTCAAAACCAGTTAATTAATTCAATTTGCCAGAATTTACTTTTTGGATTGTACAGACGGCAAAATCCATCGGACAGTGCGAATTTACTGAATGTTTTTTTTTCTACTTTTTCGTGATTTTCTCGAAATTGGCTGCAAAGATATTATGTAAACGTTGAATACTATCTATACATAAATTCTTAACACTTTTATTTGCCACATTTTTCTGAGGGAACAATAGCAATATGTTCTCTAATGTATCACTAAAATAACTGATGACCGACCAAGAACCCGAAGAAAAACTTTTGAGACAAACAAATGATGCGAAAAATAAGATTCAAATAAAGGTTGTACAAATAAAAAATTATGTTCCTAATCAAAATGATGCTCTGATGACAAAGTCTGCATTTGTCCTCATATTCTAGATTTGACATCCCTAGTCTAATGCCGCGATTTAGGAAAAAGAAATCTGGTATAAAACAATCAACCTTCATTCCTTTATTGTAAATTCATTTGCAAATACACAGTTAGTGGACATGTATTACGGATAAATAATGGAGGTGAGGATTATAATAGTTACCTAAATAAGATAAGATTGCATTGCATGATAGCAAGCTCTCTGTCAATCCAGTAGCAATGTTGTGACGGCAATTTGCAGGACAATTTAAGTCTCGGGATAGAACACCCTTCACAATGATTTGGAAAAATATTTTAAATCGGTATTAAATATAATAAATACATGTAACTTAATAAGAGAGAAAATAAGTTGATTAATTTTAGAGTCACTATTAGCCCCCTTTAACAAATAGTTGAATCATTAATAAACGACATAAAAAAAGAACTAAGGAACAAATATACATTTTTTTTTTTTTAATTGCTTTAAGAATGTAATTGTTGCAGATGAAGTTTATACTAAAAAATTAGGACTGTATTCTTATAAAACAATAAAAAAAAAAATACAAATTTCACCTTTTAGTTGAAATAAAAACAGAAAATAGTTAAAAACAAATAATATTAACGTTTCTGAATTAACCGCCAGATAACAGCACTTACTTAATCTACAATTTGTAGTAGTTCAAATAATTGCCGCTAGAAAGCATAAGCTTCTAGATATATAGAATTGTAGTTCCAAAATTCGCTACCCGATCACAGCGCCATCCTTTGATGTAGGAAATTTTTCCATAGTATAAAATGCGTCTTTGGGAAGGGACGGGAAGTGGTTAGAAATGGACTCCCAAAAAATCTTTGGAAGTAGTGACACCTAGTGACAAGCTGTATAACCATAAATAAAATTGATTTCTCAGTAGGTGTTGGTATCTGGTGGCCATGTTTGTAACTACAAATATACTAATTTTAATTAGTTACTTTATTAATTAGAAAACAAAATAAATCTGGTGAGGAACACTCACACAACTTTCTCTTAACTCCAGTTTTCAAAATTGTAATCGACAAACTTTATAGTTAGTATACCAAATTTAATAAAATTCGTCGGTGTTTTTATGGATAAAATCACAAAAACTGAAGTATAACTTAATGTACATTATAATTGAGAAAAAAAGCGTACCCTTCATTTTTAAACTAGAAATAAATGAATATATTAATGAAATTGAAATATTTATCTTTTTTCTACATTATACTTCTTTGGCAAGCTATTGAGATAATTCTTGGCATATTATTTGCCAAGATATTTTTCTAGAATAATGCTTGATATGATAATTTTCCCTCCTTTCTTTTTCATGAGAGGGTTCACATTTTTTACATTTGTTTTCAGCTAGAAGCTATAGAGGGCTGCGAATATTAATAATATCGTATGTAATAACTTAGATACAATGTTAAAAGGAGGAATTTAAGGCTATTGAAAGGATAGATTCAAATAGCTATCCATCTTATATAATCATTATTTTTGTAAGCATTTATATGTAACTACCAACATACAGTTCAAGAACTTTTATCTAAATCTTGTCAGTAAAATTTACGGGCTAATTTCATTTGCGGGTATTTGATTGAATATTGTATTAGATATATTTTTGAAAGCAGCTTAAAAATCTCTTGAAATGGCTGATCCAATTGCTTGAAACATTTCTTGAGAAATTTCATTCAATATTTATTTATTTATAGCCTAAAGAAACTATACATTTCTATAGCAAGAGATTGATCTCTGCTGAAAGCTGAACAAAAAATACGCATTACAGCTTAATCTTCAAAGTAATAAAATAATATTAAATACTTGATTAATAAAGTATCAGTAAAGTAACAATGATTTAAATAGACTTTATTCATTTATACAAATTATTTTAGGGAAGGAGTTTGAGAGATCTCCTCGTAGGTATTAAATAATACCTTTACAAACCAACGTATATCTTCCCCCAAAGCTTCAGAGATAAAATAAAATAAGTGGTTTTTCTTATTTTCTATATCTAGTGAGTTAGCAAAAACGTAACTGTGTGAAGTTAAATACCTATTTAACAACCTCCTTCTCAAACATTTATATTCAAGGGCATTCCAAAATAAAGTGCATAATATTATCTTTTTTGCCCACCGCATAAGTAAAGCAACTCTTTTAGGATCAAATAAATGGGCTGTTCCATCAAAAAAATCCTGGGGTGATGATCACTAGCTACTCTAATTTAAGCTATCAATCTGGTTTTAATGATATTGCACCTAATACTTACATATGAACTTCCATTAGCCAAGGGACATATCAGTCTATAGTGGATGTTATATGAAGAGTTGAGTACTTCTATGATGTCAGTTTAGAGAAAGAATTTATAAGTTATTAGAAACTATGACCGCATG
>JAAEAF010014655.1:0-57175 GCA_011037195.1 Triatoma infestans | reverse complement strand
TTCGTGGCGTTAGCCGTGTGTGGTCTGGCATTGTCGTGCAGCAGGCAGACTCCCTTTGTCAACATGCCTCTCCTTTTGTTCTGAATCGCGCTCCGCAATTTTTTTAGGGCCTCACAGTATCTTGCAGAGTTGATGGTCTCCCCTTGAGGCATATATTCAATTAAAATTATGCCTCATGACAACTGTTGGCACGACAGTGTAGCCAACATATCAAAACCAAAATCCCTCCGGCCGTGAGAGCCTCAGTACACTTTCTTACTGGACATGCCTCGTAATTCAAAAGTTTTCTGTAAACTTGTAAATTGTCCACAACAGGTGGAACCTGGTATCCTTTATGGTAATCAGGTACCGCACAGTTTCCCACCCTTCGGAAAATGATTTTTGAAATACTGGTATGTTTGACTTCAATTAACATTCTAGATATTCAATTATTATTTGATAGGGAAGTCCCGAGTTCGAGTCCAGCAGTGCAGCCTTATTTTCTCTTCCTAGGACCTCTACAGCTCACTGTCCGGTAATGGACAGTGATGTCTGTAATGAGAGAACTCAGTCCAGAGGCCGGCAGTGCACTTAGAAGGCTTCGGGCGCCTATGCTCAATAGTTGTTGACGTACCTTAAATAATAATAATAATAAAAAAAAATTATTAAATGTTAAACTTTATTATGGTCCCAGACAGCTCGCCTTCCTAGAATAATTTTCCCAGAAAATTCTTTCAAATACAGGAAACTACATTTCTTTAATGTAAGCGTACAAAATTAAAAGAAATCCGTTGGTATCATTTTCTAGAAGATCACGAAAACTGCAAAAACCACTTAAATCGTTATTTATGGACATCAGGATTTTGACCCGCCTTCATTAAGCCCAGTCGTAATGTAAATTTAATGAATATCAAAGTTGTTTTCTGTTTCATTCTCTCTCTCTCTCTCTCTCTCTAAACAATATAGGGAGACCATGTGTCAATAAATATAGTCGTCTGAAAAGTTTAAAGCAAGAGTTATAGGTGATTGTGGGGTGGTGGATGTCAGTGTTGAACTGGCATATTTGCAAGGGCGCTATGATTTCTGAAGAAATGGCTAGTTTTACCATCCTGGTTCAGGGTAAAGATTGTCTAAAAAAAGAAAGGACACAGAAGGAAAACAAAGGATACATGTTCATTGTACTATTAAATAATCGTAGAAAACTCATGCTGGTCCCTTGTTCTACCCCAAAATAGTGAACGTAAAACATTTTTCTATTTGTGTGCATTATCTCCACTGTGGGCAGACATATTGGAAAAATACGTAGAACATATGTTCCATTTTTTGCGAGTAATCGTCTCTTTTGGTAGATCAAAATAAGTACACAAATATTTATGGAATTTCTCCTGAAGTATGTTTTTCCCAGTGAGAACATTGATTTGAAACGTATCTATCTATGTTGTGTTCCAAAGATTCCGTAAAAATAAAAATAAAAAATTGGTCTAATTAGGGAACAGGATCGCCAATATTTGTTTGAATTGCTGATGAATGAAAAAGGTTAGTGTTTTCCCTTTTCCCCTTTGTACATTTAAATTACAAACTGCTGCTGAAAAAAAAAAGAGTATTTTTTTAATTCATTATCGAATTTTACGTAATTAACAATTACTACCAAAAGTAATTTCATTTGAAATACGCGTGTTTAATTTATATTAATTTATTTATTATCACTAAATATTTAATTTTGTTTAAATTCAACTAACATTAATTAACGTTTGTTAAAAAAAAAATCATGTAATAACCTTTTTATTTGTTTTAATTACACTGTAAAGTTCTAATAAATTCCCAACGAGTTGTTTGATTATAAATAACTGCAATGCAGATCGAAACTTCTAGTTATGTAGTATATATATATCATATTTTGGCTCCTTTTTTACTATTATGTATTTGATAAATCATTATCATTGTTTTGCAAACTGGCGAAGTATTTGTAAAAAAAAAAAAAATGACCAATTAGAATAGAAAATAAAGCAATCGATGTCTTTGGAACTGTAAAATGGGACTGTTGTTGTTAAGTTATGATTTCGCCTAAAGAAGGTTTTTTTTTTTTGATTCTTGTTAACAGCTGGAACGAATTAAGCGACTTTGATTCAGCATTTTCCGATTTAATACACCTTTAGTTAGAGAATCTTTTTTTCCAAGCAGGATAGTCCAAAATCTAGCGCCATTTTAATAATATCTTCATTGCCTCATTATTGTCGTTTAGATCTTGCTTCGATTTACAGGAAACGATAGAGCACAAAGGTACAGGACTTCTTCCCCGAACAAATTCTTTTATTGTTATATCTCTCTATTATCTCTCTATAAGTGCATAAAAATATGGTGTGAAACACTCAAACGACTTACTTTCTCTCACTGCAATTTACGAGACATAGTTTTGATTTATGATTTATTATTTATTTATACGGCTATTACCAGTTCTAAGTTAAAAATTTCACACTGAAAATGTATGTATGTGCATCCAAATTATAATATATAGGTAATACTCTCGGAAAAAGGATTTGCTCCAAACTTGGATTTTTTCTGGCAGAATAAACATTATATTAGACGGATAGTGCATTGAAAATAATACTTTAGAAAAAAGCCTTCTAATGTCGCCTATCCCCCTCACCTTCAGAAAACCCTTTAAATGAATTTTTCCGCAGAAATGTTTTAAATAAAAGTTTTAGCTTTTTATATGATTAGATGATAATTTCAAATTTAAAAAAATCTATCCTTTTTTTTAAAAAAAAAATCTGGTGTGAAACACTCACAGAACTTTCTCTTACTCCAGTTCTCAAAATTATAATTGACAAATGTTGTAGTTTGTGTACCAAATCTAACGAAATTTGTCGAAAACTGACAAAACTGCTCAGTAAATACGCACTTCCGGCTTACTAATTTTCTTGAAACTCGGAATTTCAGTCATGGTATTATTTTCTAAATTAATTTGTTTGGATGCTAGAATTGTATAATCAACTATGATAACCACTTTAGAGAAAACCTAACCCCAACCGCGTCCTTAAAACGTTGCCCTTAAATGGAATTCTCCTTACTACAATGTTTACAAATAAAAGTTGTCAGCTTTTGTATATCTAGTTTCATATACCACGTTTAAGAAAATCGTGTTCGGGATCAGGCGAAAACACCAGATATCTGTCCGCCCGCCTTGAGATAACACTCTTCGGCATAAGCACAACGTAAACCAACAAATGTAAAACAACATATTCGTCTTGCTAAAGGTGGTACTCCGCGTTCTGAGGAATTTTATCAGATAACGCACCGTCAGATATAAACGTAATATCAACTTGTAACTTTCTATGGTTTTATGTTTTTGAGCTATGCTGTTCACATATACACACACAAATACACAGACCCTTGTCTAAAAACCACTTTTTTGGACTCAGGTGACCTCAAAACGGATATTTCCGGTGAAAATTCGATATCGAAAATTTGACACGATTACAATACTTCTTCTTACTAGGAGTAAGAGAAAGTAAAAAAAAAAAAAAAAAATCGCAAAAAAAAAATAGAAGAATTTATTCAGTAAAAATAAGTACTCCGGTGAATCGATTTCGACCAAAAGTTTATTGTCACGTCCTCTGGTAGCAGCTAAATGAACTAACAAGTTTCAGCTTTCTACGATTTTCCGGTTTTGAATTATACTAAACACATATACACACAGACCAATTTCTAAAAACCATTTTTGGGGAGGAGGGGGCTCAAGGGAACCTCGAAACATTATTTCCGGTTGATACTCAATTTCGAAAATTTTACAGTAATAATCTCCCAGTTAAAAAGTCCATGCTCATAATCACTACATCAAAGCCGCCCCTTCATGAGCGACAACAGATTGTTATTCATACAAATCTATGGGTAAAACATCAAATTATGTTGCCAACAACCATATTAATACCATCAATAATGATTAAACATAAAACACAAAAAAGAAAAGAAAAAGTGAACCATATTTTATTACTGTTTCAAGGTCAATCCATTGTTTTAAATACTAGTTGTTTTCACTTTATTCAATTTAAGATGATTCGTATTTCCGCTATATGATCATATACATACACGGAGAAGTTGGTCTATTTGAATAATAGGAAGGACACACAGGCTGATATATTGCCCCTTTCATAAATATTTTTTTTTTTAACGTGGGCACTTGTATGCTCCTTTTTATTTTTTTAACACTCTTATCTCGTCTTAAACGTAGGTTGATTATCATATTAGCGGATTTTTATTGCGATGTTTATCCGTTGAATGTCCTAGTTATTATGGTAATTAGGTGTTGCCTTTTTTTGCTTTGGGATTTTTTATTTTGTATAACAGCTTATTATAGGAGCTTATTTATTTTATTTTGTCCTGAATATAAATATTTTTATTTTCTATGTTCAACAGGTATTTACAACTTATTAATAACTCATTTATATTCGGACAAATAAGGTGGCCTATAAAAACAGAAACAAAAAAAGATTAAGTTGTTTTTAATGAATACAAAAATTTTTTACTAAACGGCTGCAGAGATTGTCTTTAAATACATATTTTGTAGTTATTATTTTCTCTTACTCCTAATAAGAGAAAGTATTGCGATTGTGTTAAAATTTTCTAAATTGAGTTCTTGACGGAAAATAATGTTTTGAGGTCCCTTGAGTACGAAAAATATGTTATATTACTTCAAATTATAGTATTTGTAGATCCCTTCCATTTTTCGTGCAAATCTTCTTTCCATCGTATTGAATCTGACTTTAATGTATTTCCTAAAAGTCGACGATTCAGTTGAATAATAGATCGTTGTCGGTTAGATGTAGATTTCCAACTTCGGGTGGGCTATACCCCAGCACCGCTGCCATCAAAGGTTTATTGTGCCATCCCCGATTTTGTAGTAGGTGATCCCTCCCCACTCCTAAGGAGATGGTTGTCGGTTTGTCGGTTAGTTCTATCAATATTAGACAAAACTCATATCTGGTATTTTATCCGTCATAGCATGCATATTCGTTTTATTCTTGACCGGTTTCGGATTTTTATCCATCGTCACAGCAAAATCACCAAGTAAGTTTAGGGAGTTCATTTCAACGCAGTGTTTTTTATTACACTCAAACTTGATGGTTTGTTGTATATGAGGGAGGTAATGAGATATAGGGCATATACAACAATCAATAAATGTAAGTGTAACAGAAACATTGCGTTGAAATGAACTCCATAAACATACTTAATGAGTTTGCTCTGACGATGGATAAAAATCCGAAACCGGTCAGGAATAAAAGGAAAATGCGTGCTACTACGGATAAAACCCCAAAAGTGCTGTATGTTAATTATGAACCTGCATTATACTGAATGTGGTCTTCAAAAAGAATTTGGATCCTCCCACACATGTTTCGTAAATATGCTGTCCCAAGTTTGTGCTCTGTCAGGTTTTTATTTAAACAAGAAATAACTGTTGGGGAGCCCTGAAACACATTTGTAACTTTGTTCACAAATATTTTGACATATCTTATGTAGGTTTGCAAAAAAAATTTGTTTGTTTACAGAAAAAAAGTAAATAAATCAATAAAAGGTGGTAAACAATATGTCAACCAGAGGGAGTGGGGTGGAAGAGAGTCATGAATAAAGATGAATAACGAACCAAGAAAGAATATATAAAGTCCACCAGAAGTATATAATGTATGTCTTATTATTTATGCATTCGCTACAACTATGGCTACATCAACAGATCTACCCTTTCATATTTTATTTATTTTTTTTATTGTAAAAAGAAAAGTAGAAAATCCAAAGTCTTTCCACTCAACATGAAGGGATTCATGTCCCACACATACACACACGTATATATATATAAATACTTGCCTACCTTGCATTTCCTCACATGCTTACGTTTTTTCCATGAATAATGGGGGCCTGGGTCCAAAGCCCTTGGGTAGAAAATTCCTAGGTTGGATAAAAATAATTCACCTCTTACCAGGGTTGTCAGTTTAGTGGTGGGCAGTGCATGGCAGACTAGACAAAGTGAGGTAGTGGTGCAAAGACTTAAAGTAGAGCTGACCCAAATACTCCACTCTCTTTTCCTTGAACGAGTGGATGTTTTCCAGTAAGAGATAGTAGAGAGAAAAAAAAAAACCAGCATAGCTACTTGGGAAATTGTAGAACATTCACTGGCAATACAGCTTATATGGAAAAATAATCCATGATTATAGAGGAGCTTTTGTGTTTATAGATTTGGAAAACTAAATTTAAACCCAATTTTTACTTTCCCTTAGTCCTCCTAGTATACTACCTATACTATCTACACCCACAAATACCTATCACTTGTTATTTGAAACATTTTTTACGGTAGTGTCAGATTTTCGTAATTGAGTTTTCATCGGAAATACGAGAACATGTTTTGGGGTCCTCTGAATACGAATAAAATGTTTTTCGAATGGTCTGTATGTATGTGTATTAACCAGATATCTCAAAAATGAAAAGTCGCAGGAAATTCAAACTTGATATTCCGTTTAGTTACTACCATCGCATCAGACACAAAGATTACTGGCAAAATCCATTAACCGGAAGTGCCACTTTAATGTTTTTTTTTTTTCAGTTTTTCGTAATTTTTTTCCAAAACGGCTCCAACGATTTTCTTCAAACATCGTGTACTATCTATATACTTAAATACCTATCACTTTTATTTGAAAAAAATTTCTGGGAAAATTGATTTTTTGGGGGTTCCGGGGGAGATTGGCTCCAAATTTTATATAATAATAATAATAATCTTTAAGGGAAGGGATTAGCTCAATGGTAGCGCGTTTGACTAGCAACGCGGAGATCACGGGTTCGAATCCAGCCGTGCTGCTCTTAGACTTTCTCTTCCTAGGAGCCCCTACAGCTCACTGTCCGGTGATGGACAGTGTTGTCTGTAACGGGAGAACACTGTACGGAGGCCGGCAGTGCACTGAGAAGTCTCCGGGCGCAAATGACACAGATGTTGACGCGCCTTAAATTAAAATAATAATAATAATAATCTTTATTAATCTTTATTTCCACATACACTTGTATGAAAAATACATTAAACAAACTAATAACAACTTTTTTACCAAGCAATTTTGTGTAAGAAAATCATCCAAATCATATATTATTCTATCCAAGAGCATATTTTGTAGGTTATGCTAAGTGTCCACTTGAGACAAAGTCTCGAGATCATTCTCAGAGTGTTGTCCATTTGAGATCACCTTCGCTTTCGAGACAGTTTTCTGAGACTCGACTTTCACTGCAGTCTCGAGACCAGGAACATTTCGTGTCAACTTCGCAGTCAGTTGTGTGATTTGATCGCAGTTTGTTTATTTTTATCTTATCTTTCCTAATGAATTCCCGTCAGGCCCCCTAGCTTTTATAAATTGCGTATAAAATTGCGAAAAAGCTGAAAGTGAAAAAAAAGGAGCTTGTTGAACATTCTTAAATGAGTTGTTTTTCTCAACTTTTGTTTTTTTTTTGTGTTTGTGTTTTATTTATAAAATAAATATCGAAATTCATAATGGTACGTTTTCTATTTTTTAACATACACCTCTATTTGGCAAAATTTGGAATTAACTAAACATCATCGCTTGAAATTAACCTGATGTATCTCTCAGATACTCTGCGCCTTTTCATGTCCCATTTATATGCGCGCCTATTGGCAGGTTAAAAAAGAATTAACCAAAATACAAATAAAAATGAAATAAAAACATAGAATTCCGAACTAAATGAAAAATACACACAAGAATGGAATTAAATCTCCGAGAGCTGAGAAAAATCTTCCAACACTGACGGGAAGACTGGAGACTGAGTCACGAAACTCAGGAATGAACATGCCCAGTTGTGAGAGCGCAGACTCGGTCTCCGAGACTGCTCTGAGGCCCTTATCTATTCGTGAGACTAGTCTCGAGACTATTTTGTCTCTAGTGGAACCTAGCATAATATTTAAACACCTTCATTGTTGGGGAAGATGAAATTTCATTTGGAAGTGCATTAAATATTTTCCTTCCCATAAATAAATAAGAGGATGTGAAAAACGAGTGGTTTGCTTGGGGAAAAAGGAAAATGGTCACAGTTCCGAGTTTTATATTTATGAGAGATATTTTCCGTGATAGGCTGCTTCTTTTTATAGTCATCGACCGGTTTCGGGCGTTCGCCCATCATCAGGATGCTTTTTGTCAATCAGTGTGATAACATAGATTTGCACAGAGCAAACTGTGTTGATACCCTCTAGTTGAGTTTATCAACTAACTTTGCTCTGGGCAAATCTATGTTATCACACTGTTTGACAAAAAGACTATCCTAGATAAATGGTGGTCCTCGGATTGTCTTTAACATTAGACTTTCTCTCTAAGGTACCATTTAAATATTATTTATAACACTGCCGTTGTATATTATTAAGAACAATTAAATGTAGTGTAGTGGCGTCAGGTTTAAAACCAGTACTTGCAGAAATCATGTTGGCACCATATATTTTATTAAGCTTATCACCTGAAATAAATCTCCTTAAGGAGTAACAAAAGTATTATATAATTTCTGTAAACAGTCTGTCAATTGAAATTAAAATACAGAATTGACATTCTTGAGTTGTTTTTTTACTCCTAATTTTTCGCATAGTCATAACCGTTAGGGAAATTTGGTATTTTTATTGGTATTTGGTAATTAGGTTGGCAGAATTGGGTGGAAGGTACGTTTTTATTGGTTATAATTTGGTATGGGATATATATCATATGATTGTTTTCATGTCAATTAGTTCTTTTATTACTGTTGGTTGGAAAAAGAATGTATAAAGGCTTAATAATTTCAAGATTGTTTTTATTTCTAATTCGGAAGATAGGTTAGGTTGTTACACATGATGTAAGATCTCACCTTAACAGTCAACAATAACAAAGCATGTACCACAAATAAATAAATATATATATATATATATATAACCTCATAACTTAGTAAATGTTATAATATAAAATTAATAGTTTTGCTCACATTGAATAAGTAACGAATGAACTTTACTTTTATGGCATAATATTTTAAATAACCATACCAGTCTTATTAGTAATGTAACATTGTAACTTAACAATACCAGTGTTTATGATGCACTTAACTTTCATATTAAATTCTAGTAGAAAGTACTAGCAATAAATAATGTAGAAGAAAACCAAATATTTATTTATTTATTTATTATAACCTTGCCTTACTTATAACAATAACGGAGTAAATTCTCTTATGATTAAAGATTTTAGGACTAAACTTTGTTTCTATAATACCAGAGTTTATGTTTATGGTTTTATAAAAATCTCATAAATTTCGGTTTCACTGGCTGGGCGCGTGCGTGGTGATGGAAAACTTAGACGTATGTGATTTCAACATTATGCTTAGACGATTATCTCACCAACACATACATTGTTTTGTTAAGACTTCCTGAAGACGGCTAAATACTAAAAAAAAAAAAAAAACGTGTGAAACACTCACTCATCTTTCTCTTAATCCAGTTCACAAAATTATGATTGACAAATTTTATAGTTAGTGTACCAAATTTAATAAAATTCGTCAAAAAAAATGAAAAAACTGTTCTGTCAGCGCACTTCCGGTTTACTAATTTTCTTGAAACTCGGAAGTTTGGCCATCTATTTATTTCTAATTAATTTTGTTTGGATGATAGAATTGTATAATCCAATTGTGATAGCACTTTAGAGAAAAACATAACCCCCACCCCTCCCCTAAAAGTGCCCTTAAATGAATTTTACCAGACAAATGTTTTAAATAAAAGTTGTAGATCTTTGTATGTATAGTTTGTATAGGAGTTTGAAGAAAATCTTTGGAGCTATTTTTGAGAAAATCGCGATAAAGTGAAAAAAAATCATTTAGTAGAGTGGTAAAGCACTTCCGATCATACGATTTTTTCAAACTCGGATTTTCAACAACATATTTCATTCTCATTAATGTTATTTAGATGACAGAATTGTCCAATAAACTGAAATAGCACTTCAGTGGACGCCGTAACCACATCCTCTCCCCTAAAAGTACGCTTAAATGAATTTTTCCGGAGAAATGTTTCAAATAAAAGTTATAACTCTTTGTATGTGTAGTTGATTTAATATGTTTCAAGAAAATCATGGGTGCAATTTTTGAGAAAATCGCAAAAAAGTAAAAAAAAATGACATTTAGTAAAGTGGTAGTATCTGGTTGAGGAATTTTGACAGATAACGTAGTGTCAGATCTCATGGTGATATGGAATATCAAGTTTCAACTTTCTACGGTTTTTCGTTTTTGAGCTACGCTGTTCATATGCATATATACATACTCCATTTTCTAAAAACTACTTTTTTGGATTCAAGGGACCTCAAAATGGATATTTCCGGTAAAAACTCGATATTAAAATTTTAACACGATTACAATACTTTCTTTTACTCCTAGTAAGATAAATTTCCCTTAACTTGGACATTTTTTTTTCGATGCTGTAACACAAATAGATGGGTGGGGGTTACATGTTTGGTTGGTACCCTTGGCTAAGGTAAGCGCTTGAGTCATGGTAATTCAGAAGACAGCGTAAATTAACAAAACTCAAAATTTGTTTTTGAAAATTTTTCAAAAAGAATAAAAAAAGAATGATACGTTTAAAAAATCTGTGCAGTCATCATTCTAAGGTTAAAGATAAAAGAGAAATTTAAAAAAAAAAAATAAAAAAATCCTCGAAATGTCGCACTTCCGGTTATCTGATTTTTTTTCGAATTTGGAATTCTATCAATATTTCTAATGTACATTAATGTTATATATACTTGGATAGAGCCATATACTGAACTGCAGTGATCTTTTGGAAGTGGAAACCTTAGCGCTACTGCCCCCCGACCCCCCACCCACCTGTAAAATCCAAAAATCCATTTTTTCTGGGAAAATGTTTCCAATAAAGTTACTTCTCATGTATTTATCTATGTAGATAGTATAGGAAGTTACTCATGTGTCTTCACTTCCAGATTGGTGTGGAATGCTCTAAAGACTGGAAGGTCTTTCTTCATTGAAGGATGGTCTCTGGGCTGGGTTCCAGGTCATATGGGGAGAATCTTTGGGATGAGAGGTGGATAGGTTTGCCACAAATTAGGCGCCTCCCTCCCCTTTCATTGGTCCAGAGCCTGCTATTGGTGTGTCTTCTGGCACATGTTTATCAGGCTTTCAGACGTGGATGACCTCACAGCACTCATCCTTATTGGATGAGTGCAGTGGGTTGTCGGCAGCTAAGATGCTCATTGGGGTCCGGACGGAGCTTTGAGTAACGGGATCCGATGTCTTTCACGGACCTCTCTCACATCTGATTGGCTTCCTCACTGGGCATTGTGGCTTAAGGAGACATCTCTATACAATGGGACTCATGCCCGACCCCTTTTGTAGAGTTTGTGAGACGGAGGAGGAAACACCCATGCATCTGATGACGGAGTGTTTGGGCTGTGAAGAGATTAGGTTTAGGACCTTCCGCCGGAATAGGATGTCGGTAGAGGATCTTAAGCTGTGTCCTTTTAAGGATTTGCTCGGTCTCTGGTGAAACTTAGATGGTTAAAACCTGGGCCTGGATTTTCGTTCTAGTCCCAGTGGTTGTTATTCTTTAGGAGTAGCTATATGGGCCCTGGGAGGCTTTGGATAGCGTAGGGTTTGCCCTCCCCTTCTGTGAATAATAATAATAATAATAATAATAATACGAAGTTTAGAAAAAATCTTTAAAAAATCCCGAAAAACTGAGAAAACTGTTCCGGTTAATGGATTTTTTGAAAACTTTCATTGTCCGGATGCGGTGGTAATACTTACTACGGATTACTAAGTTTGTACTTCCTGCGATTTTTCAAAAAACGTGTATTTCCGGTGAAACTCAAATTTGAAAATTTGATACGATCGCAATACTTTCTATTATTAAAATGAGTTTATGAATAATTATCTCAGTCAATATCAATAATATTATATCTTAATAATAATCTTAAATTAAGCAAGTCGCACTTCCAGTTGACAAATTTTCATCATAACCTTCCAGTTGGTTATTATTTTCGTATCTAAAAGGAATTATCAAGTTTTTTTTTTTTATATATATATTTCCGGTTAAAACTAAAATTTAACTCTTTTCTTAATATTTCCTCTTATTGTTGTAAATAAGAATGTAAAAAAAAAAAAAAATTAAAATAAAAAAAAAAAACAAATTATGATTCTGATGTGGCAGAGAAATTCATTAAACTTCAACCACTTTTTTTTTAGCGGATTTTTATCCCCCACCCCATCCACCTTTATCGGTGAGATATGAATGACCACAAATTGTGGTTTGATAATTGTGATTTTGATAAGTATGATGTATGAATCAACTTTCATATAATTATATAAAAACAATATCTTTTAACTTTTACCGCTTTCATTTATTATCTCCTCCTCACTAGTTTATTGCTTTCCTTTATATGCAGATAGAAAAGAAATAATACAATACTTCTGTAAAGTGTTTTTTTTTTAAGATTCTGACATTATTTGGTAAAATTAAAATCTTTCATTACTAAACGCATTTATAGGAGCCAAAGGTATGAGGGAGTATTCGTACTCACATAGGGCGAAACTTCCCTATGTTTCACGAGACGGCTATCCCGTCGCGGAACCTCATACTAGCCTATCCATCGCGTCCTCGTCGCTGGCTCTGGTAACATCTGCGCTCCACTTTGGTGGAAGCGTAGGTGGCCAAGATGGATGGCGAACGCAGAGGGTAGCCCTCGGGCTATTTGGGAACCTAGCACTCCCACGTACCTCAGCTACAATTACAGACTAACAAATGCAGTGGTATTCCCTTTAGGAGTGTGAGTAGGTGGAGATTTTCTTTTCTTCCGCCCTCTGTTTGGGTCGCCATAATTTATGTGCGGCCTGAATCTCTTGCAGTGAATTCTTTTGCTGCGGAGCCTCTGGGGGAATTCATACTGCATCACTTACACCTAAACGCCTTAACATTAAACACTTACACAATTACAGTTTTACACGCCAGTGGCACGTGCTGGTGCCACCCACATGTTTGCCGTGTGTGGATACCTGTGTCGTGGGGAAAGGAAGTCCTGGTGGTTGAGGGCGCAGGTTCACGCTAGAGGCAAGTTACCTCAGCGGGCCTGGCAGTCCAACACACCACTTTGGTTCCGGACTCCGCTAAACAGGCGGCCAGAGCCTAACCCAGCTCTGGTCAATCGGCTAGCGTAAAATACGCATGGGTGAGCTCCTGGGTATTGTGGGCCTTGGCTCACAATCCCCGGGCGCTATATCTCTGGGGTAGCTCTGGCGCTTCTTTATAGCGTCCCAATTTGTGAGGCTCCGTGGAGGGTGGAGAGCTCCGGAGATGAATTTTTTAAACTTAATTTATGGATTTAAATCAAGTAAAATCGTCAGCCGAGGGCCCCTTAGAGGAGGGGGTCATCGGTGGTGGGGGAAACTCCTCTGTGCATCTAGGGTTGGGCGACCAGGGCTCGGATGCACTTGGGGGGAAACTGGATAGTATTTCCAGGAGTATGGAGAACCTGCTTCTGGAGGAGAGCGCGCCAATAGTCGCTGCGGAGGACTCGTCCACCTGCGGAGATGAATGGCACGTGGTCAAAGGAAAGAAGCGAGGCAATTCTGCGTCGGCCACGGCTGCTGCGAATTCCTCTGCGAAGGAAAAGGAAGCTAAGCCAACTTCTGGTAAGGTGTCTAAGGCAACTGAGCAGAAGAAGAAGCTTAGTGGAAGATACAGGCAAAGCCGTGCGAAGAGGATGAGATCTTCTCAACCTGCATCTGCATCAGCTGAGGATATACCTATTGGGGCTCAAAAAAGATCCAGAACCCCAGGGGACACGCCGCCTGGAATCCAGCCGGCAGGTAAGAAGCCCAAGATAACGGAGGCGGAGAGAAAGCTGTTTCTGGCCATAACCAGCAGCGATCCCTCCGAGCCTCTCTCTGAAGATGACGCTTCTGTCATCAGAAGGGGGATGCTCGCCATCGTTAGGAAAGCCATACAGGAACAGTCATGCAGACTGAAATTTATTCAGTCGGGCATGGTCTCTGAGGGCTGGTTTCTTCTGGCCTGCTTTGATCAGGCAACATTTGACTGGGTGTTGGAGAACGTTAAGCCTGGTTGGGAGGGAAGGCACTTCAAGCTTATGAAGGCGTCTGAGGTCCCTACTATGGCTAGGATCTCTATGTTTATTCCAGAGGGCAAGCATACCAGCGAACAAGTGCTGAAAGGTCTTGCCTTCCAAAATAATTTGGACGTAAGCCGATGGAGGAACGTGTATCGACAACAAGTCGAGAAAGGAGTATCCTTGGCTTACAGGATTGATGATGCTTCTGTCCAGGCGTTGAAGGAGGTTGACTTCCGTCTTTTCTTTGAGATGGGCAGGCTCTTCATCAGGTTGAAGAAGGAAGATGAGGATGCTCCTACCACTTCTTCTGAGGCAATGGAGCAGGATACAGGTAGGGCTGACCAAGATGGCAGCAAATAAGGTAGGTGGTGATTATTATTATCATTATTATTACTATTATTATTATTGTTTTGTTTTTCACCTATCTGTTTCCTACCCGTGTTTTATTAGGATCTAACTCTTCCGATGTTGACTTGTGATTATGGCGGTTGACAGGGTAGAGATGATACAAATTAACTTGCAGCATAGCAAAGATGCAACGGCTAACTTATGCCGCTGTATTGCTAAGTTGCATACATATTTTATTCTAATACAAGAACCTTATGCCTTTAAAGGTTTGGTTCGAGGATTGAGTGTGGTTGATGGCAGACTGTTCGTGGCGGATGGCGGGGACATTCCTAGGGCATGTATTTTTGCCAGTCGGAGTGTCGACGCTGTCCTGCTTCGACAGTTCTGCTGTCGGGACTTGGTGGCGGTGAGGGTTGGTCTGGGGGTTGGTGGGCGTCGTCGCGACGTAGTTGTGGCTTCGGCTTACTTCCCCTATGATGGCCCCTCTCCTCCTCCTCAGGAGTTCATGGGTTTGGTTCAGTATTCGGAGACCAATGACATACCTATTATAATAGGGTGTGACGCGAATGCGCATCATGTCGTCTGGGGTAGCAGCGACACCAATGGTAGGGGTCGCGCTCTCATGGATTTCCTGGTGGGCACGCGATTAGAGGTCCTGAATAGGGGTACTGAACCCACTTTTGTTACTAGGATTAGAAGACAGGTTATTGATATTTCCCTTGCTTCTAGGAATTTTAGTGGTCTGATTAAGGATTGGAGGGTGAGTCCTGAGGCTTCCATCTCCGATCACAGGATGATTAGGTTTAGTCTGGGGATTGATCCAATTACCCTGGCTAGTTATAGGAATCCTAGGAGGGCGGATTGGGGTTTATATTCTAGAATTATTGAAGATAAACTGACTATCCAATCAGAAGCCCCTGATGGTATAGAGGAATTGGAAAGGGAGGCTGGTATTCTTCATGAACATATTAGATCCTCATTCGAGGAGTCTTGTCCTCCCAAGGTGGTTAAGGGTAGTAAGAACCCCTGGTGGTCCTCTTCGTTGGAAAAACTAAGGAGACAGGTAAGGGGCTCATACAGGAAGGCTGTCCTGGCTGATTCTTCGGAATCATGGGATAGTTATAACAGTATTAAAAGAGCATATAAATATGCTCTGAGGAGAGCCAAGAGGAATTCCTGGAGATCCTTTTGTGAGGATATAAATTCGTTCCAGGAATCATCTAGATTGGTACGGATTCTTAGTAAGGATAGGGACAGTCAGTTAGGTACCCTACGATACCCTGATGGTTCCTTTACAGGGGGGGAAGGGGAGACACTGCAGCTTTTGCTTGATACTCACTTCCCGGATAATATTGGTTTGAATGCTGCTTCGTCTTTGGTGTGTGGAAGGAGATGGAACCTTGAAGATGTATCCACCTTAGATGGGGTAGTTACACAGGATAGAGTCAGGGGGCAGTACAAAGTTTCTCACCTTTCAAGTCACCTGGACCGGACGGGATTTATCCTTGTCTGTTGCAAAAGGGTGGGGACGTGCTGACGAAGGTATTGTTAAGATTGTTTAAAGGATGTTTGATGTTTGGTTATGTACCAACATTATGGAGAGAAGTAAGAGTAGTCTTTATTCCCCAGCCGGGAAGAAATGACTACTCTGACCCCAAGGCATTTAGACCCATTAGTCTTATGTCTTTCTTCTTGAAAACTTTGGAAAGGTTGGTGGATAGGTATATTACTGATGGCCCATTAAGGGATCATCCACTCCATCCTAACCAACATGCTTATATTGTGGGTAAGTCGACAGAGACTGCATTGCATTGTCTCGTCGGTAGGATAGAATCTGCTTTGGAAATAAAAGAATATGCCCTAGGGTGTTTCTTTGATGTTGAGGGGGCATTTGACAGAGTATCGTTTGATGCTCTCGAAGATGCCTTGGTTCGAAAAGGTATACATCCTGTCTTAATCAATTGGATAGGTGTCTATCTTAGGAGTAGGGTTATACAGGCATCTCTTGGCGGGCGCACCGTGATAGTAAAAGCGGGGAGAGGGTGCCCTCAAGGGGGTTGTCTCTCACCAAAGTTGTGGTGCGTCGTCATGGATGACCTTTTGGTTAGGCTGAACTCATCGGGATTTTATGTGCAAGCATATGCCGATGATGGTGTCATTTTATTGTTAGGGCGCTGTTTGTCCACTATTTCGGACCTAATGCAAAGCGCCCTTAATATGGTATATTGTTGGGCACAGGATAAGGGTCTTTCCATTAATCCTATGAAGACCCAGGCAATTCTATTCACTCATAGAAGGAAGATAGTAGGTTTTACACCTCCTAGGTTGTTAGGTACTTCCATACAGGTTAGCAAATCAGTGAAGTTCCTTGGGGTAGTTCTCGACAGTAAATTGAACTGGTCGGAGCATGTTAAGACACAACATCAAAAGGCGATAATCTCCTTTTGGCAATGTCGAAGAGTTGTTGGTAAGAATTGGGGAATCACTCCCAAGATGATGTTCTGGATTTATTGCATGGTCATTAAACCTAGATTGGTATATGCGGCTTTGGTGTGGTGGCGTCGCATTGAAACACGATCCGCTAGGCAGCTGTTGGAAGAAATCCAACGTTTGGCTTGTCTGGCGGTGACTGGTGCGTTTCGGACTACACCGACCGCATCTATGGAGACTTTGTTAGGGATTCCACCTCTCTTTGTGGAGGTGAAAAACCAGGCAATGAAAGCCTGTTATAGAATTAAACAGGCAGGTTTTTGGCAGGGTAAGCGATATGGTCATTCTACCATTTATCGTGAGATGCTTTTAAGGATTCCCATTACAGGTTTCCCTTCTGATAGGAATCTGAAAACTTTTGTCTTTGGTCATTCCTACAGGGTTAGGTTGCCTTCTAGGGAAGATTGGTTAACCCTGGGTCCGTCTGCTGTGATTCCTGAGAATTATCTCCGATGCTACACGGACGGTTCCAGGATGGATGGTAGGTCTGGGGCTGCCGTCTATTTTGAGACGGGAGATCATTTGGTAGCGCCTCTTGGTGAGTGGGCCACCGTTTTCCAGGCTGAGGTTTATGCAATTCTTTGCTGTATTTTGGATGAGAGGGTGCGTAACACTAATTTAAAGGGTGTTTGTATCTGCTCGGATAGCCAGGCTGCGTTGAAGGCGCTTAATTCATGTGTCTTCACTTCCAGATTGGTGTTGGAATGTTCTAGAAGACTGGAAGATCTTTCTTTATTAAAGGATGTGCTTCTGGTCTGGGTTCCAGGTCATATGGGAATTTTTGGGAATGAGGAGGTGGATAGGTTTGCCAAATTAGGTGCCTCTCTCCCTTTCATTGGTCCAGAGCCTGCTGTTGGTGTGTCTTCTGACACATGTTTGTCGGGCTTTCAGACGTGGATGACCTCACAGCACTCATCCTTATGGATGAGTGCAGTGGGTTGTCGGCAGTCTAAAATGCTCATTGGGGGCCCGGACGGAGCTTCGAGTAGTGGGGTCCGATGTCTTTCACGGACCTCCCTCAGGTATCTGGTTGGATTCCTCACTGGGCATTGTGGTTTAAGGAGACATCTCTATATAATGGGACTTGTGCCTGACCCCTTTTGTAGAGTTTGTGAAACTGAGGAGGAAACACCCATGCATTTGATGACGAACTGTTTGGGTTTTGAGGAGATTAGGTTTAGGACCTTCGGCCGGAATAGGATGTCGGTAGAGGATCTTAAGCTGTGTCCTTTTAAGGTTTTGGTCCGATTTGTTCGGTCTGTTGTGAAACTTAGATGGTTGAATCCTGGGCCTGGATTTGTATTCTAGACCCAGTGGTTGTTATTCTTTAGGGGTAGCTATATGGGCCCTGGGGGGCTTTGGATAGCGTAGGGTTTTGCCCTCCCCTTTCGCGAATAATAATAATAATAAACGCATTTATAGATGAAATAATTTTTAATTACTCTTATATAATTTTACTGCTGTATATATAAGAGATGTGATTTATTACTAGCTGGCGTATTATTTATTACCACTCGTTGATTGGTTTCCGGTTTTAACTAAATTCTGTACTTGAATTTATCTTTCATTTCTTGCATTTCAATGATAAATAATTGGTTTTTGAAATACTTACTATTTCTCTTAATCTCTTTCATTTCTATTGTTTTTTCCATCAAAACATTATTATTGAGATATTGAAATTGACTAAGATATTCATTCAGTTTTTAAGGTGCAATAATTTTCACCCAGAGAAGCTTTTATCTGCACCTTACAAATTAGTTCGCCATTTTTTTTTTTTAACTTGAATTTCTTACAGGTCATTTAATTTTTGGATTTTTCCATGATATATATTTATAGATATTTATATATTAACGAAAACCTACGTCTAGTTTGCCCCGATTTAGCTAGCTCGAACTTGATACCGGTTTAGGATCTAGAAATGAAACTTTCAAAAATTGATTTCTAGTAGTTCCCAAAGAGTTCAAAAATCTATTTCTATATTCGATTTAAGTTTCATATTCAAGCCTGTCACTTTTGTTTGAAACATAATTTCTTGGAGATTTGTTTAGACCTGTTAGATTTCAAATAGTACTCATTTGTGATGCAAGCGCTGTCATTCTGGATTAGTGGCTAGATCATATCTATTCTTGTAGTATCTGCGTATCTGCAGAGAACCAACATTTACCACAGCCACCACTTAATTTAGAGTTAAAGCAACTTCAAGGAGGGGTAGCAACTGAATTCTGAAGCGGTAGTTCATTGAATGCCCACTCGCGAACTTCTTTGGTACAAATCTAACAATGCTGCCCTTAGATTTGCTCTTCCTGGAAACCCTCTACAGCACACTGCCTGTTAGAGGTCGTAATGCTCTGTTGACTAAAAAAAATCTCAGGGAAGCGATTAGCTCAGTTGTTAGCGCACTGGACTCCCACGCGGAGTCCAGCTGTGCCGCCCGTAGATTTTTTCTTCCTAGGATCTCCTACAGCTCACTGTCTGGTGTTGGACAGGTTGTCTGCAACGAGAGAAACTGTCCGGAGGCGAGTAGTGCACTGAGCAGCTCCGGGCGCCTTAAATTGAATGACCATAGATGTTGACACCTCTTAAATTGAAAAAATAAATAAGTATCTTATCTTGGAATACTTTGTGTTTAAAATTGCAAATTTGAAAAGCATTTGTGAATGGAACAATGCAGTCAGAGAAAGCCATATGCTAATTTCACATCAAATTTTTTCTTATTTAGGGCACTCTAAAACATATATTGTCTGAAAAAATAATCAAAATTTTATTATTGAATTAATATTCATACATCCGACTTACCCTCACATCCCTCGATCTTCTTTCCGCTCCTTCAATCACATCTACATTCTTTAGAACCTTAACTGCAAAAATGGCGATCAAAAATCAATCCAAATAAATAAAAATACATAGTCTTTACTTATATATATAATTCTTCTATTCTTTCAGCCGACCTTGGACGATACTTCGACAACAGACTCACATACGACTTAAAAGATCGAACTAACCAGAAAATACAAGCTCCTAGCCAGACTATTTGAACACTGATCAAAACTAATACTTCACAGTAAAAGATGACTCTATCTATATCTCCTAACACTTATATGGACTTACGGATTTGAACTTTACGGATCAGCTAAACAGTCTAATATCAACAGATTTCAAACTTTTCAGTCTAAAATCTTCCGGCGTATAGCAAACAACACACCTTAATCCTTTAAGCAGCTAACCTATCATCAACCGCACTTCCTTCTAACCCCAGAAGTCGACTGCGCGCCATTGACCCCGCGATCAACTTGTTGATTAATGGTGATCGTCACTGGATGATCACCATTCATGCCATTCACCCATTTCCTCATTGCTACCATTATGTCCCATCATAAGTGGCAAATAAAAGTTAAAAAAAAAAAGAAGATAAATATTTAGCTCATAATGTTTTTAATTTATTTGTCTTCCATTTAAAATTTTTGTTTTCATAATAAAGGTCCAAAAAATATGGTTATCGCCATATTTTTGTTTATATTAACATATCATATTTTATTAGGGGATACCCTTCTTTAATGAATTCTCTATTAGAATTTATAATTTAAACGAAAATATTTGAATAAATCAGACAAAATAAAAAGAAAATGTTGAAGCCCAGTTATAGCGGTGAAATTGTATAATATTGGGTAGCCAGTGTGTGTAGGTTGTCCGCTGAAGTGTGGGCGTCAGCCATATTTGACTCTATCAACAGCTGATTGAAAATGAGTGAATCTTCAATAAATAAAATAAATTAGTTTTTCCATTCATTTGATTGGTTAGATACTGCAATTTAATTTGGATGTGATAGCTAATTTTAAGGTTATTTATTACTTTATTATTTCTAAGTTTTTAATTTCCCTTAATCGCTGAAATATTACGATCGTGGCAGATTTGTGAAATGATTCACCGGAAATATATTCGTAGTTGATTTCTTTACCAAGAAAATTACAGAAAACATTTCTTTATGTGTGAGGTTGGTAGACTGATTTTGGTCAAAATCTTATAGTCAAGTCTTTCAGTGGGTTGGGTATTTAAACGAAATATCAAGTTAACTTTCAACGATTTTCCCGTAATTGTGTTAAGCCGACCCCTCGTTCCACATACAAACAGATTCAAAAAAATCACTTTTTCGATCCAGGCGACTTTCAAGTGAAAACACGTTTTTGCAATAAGCGAAAGTAAAAAATGATTGATGCAATTATAAAATTGGCAAATTATCTTTGATGAAAATGTGGGTTGGCTCCGCAATGCTGGATAACATCTGGTATTTTATCTGTCGTAGCATGCATATTGATTTTGTTCCTGACCGGTCTCGGATTTTCATCCATCGTCAGAGCAAATTCACCAAGTTTGTGTAGAGAGTTTACTATGAACATAACCTTATAACCTTCCCACACATATATACAACCAAAAGTGTGAGTGTAACAGAAACATTGCGTTGAAGTGAAGACTCTACACGAATTTGGTGAATTTGCTCTGACGAGAGATGAAAATCCAAAACCGGTCAGGAACAAAATCAATATGCATGCTACGACGGCTAAAATACCAGTTTTAGTCAGATGCCGTAATATATTTACAGAGGTGGGTGTGGTATATGTATATATTGGTTAGCACAAACAGAAAAGACAGCGTCAAAACCTTATAACACTCAAATAACAATTAAAATGTAACGTCACACATCCTGAGGAAACCCTAAAATAGATTTTTTTTGGAAAACATTTTCAAGTATAAACAAAATCGTTGTAGCCATTTTCAAGAAAATTCTAAAGAATTCAGAACCCTATAGTCACACTTCCGGTTAACCGATTTTCTTCCCTATTTGGAATTCTAGCAATGCCTCCAGATTACCTCAATATTATATAGTCGTTATAATCATACTTTACACTGAAATGGTGGTTTTTTAAATGGAAAACTCAACGTTGCTGCTCTCCCTCCGCCCAAAAAACAATTTTCCCGGAAAAATGCTTCAAATAAAATTGATTGGCAATTATGTATGTAGATATTATATGAAGATTAAAGAAAATTGTTGTAGCCATTTTCAAGAAAATCCTTCAAGAACTGGAAAACTATTTTAATGGAAAATTTGGTGCCACTTGGTGGTACATGAAGGAAATACCAAGTTTGTACTACACACACATACAAACCATTCGCCGGAACATTTTTGTATTCTTACTAAGGGGATCTCAAAACATGAAAACTCATCTAGAGAAAACTCAATGCCGAAAATTTGATCAGAATTTTAGAGAACGTAAAAATTTAATAATTAATATAGTGTGGTTAGTATAAATAATAAGGAAGGGATTAGTAAGCGCGCTGGATTAGCAACGCGGAGGACCCGTTCGAGGTTCGAGTGCAGCTGCTGCCCTTAGATTTTTTTTTTCCTAGAAGCCTCTTACAGCTCACTGTCCCGTGATGGTCAGTATTATCTGAAACGAGAGAACACTGTCCGGAAGACGGCAGTTCCGAACTTTGGGGCTATATGGGCCCAGAAGGGCTTTGGATAGCAAGGGCTTGGTACCTCCCCCCCCACAGGTAATAAAAAAAAAATAAATAGCATAAATAATAAATGAAGTAGCTATATTATGAAATAGGGATCTAAAAAAAGCCCTAACACTAGTCCTCCCCCTCTCACACTCTCTCTCTCTCTCTATATATATATTCGCAGTCACTAGACTTTACATAAATAATTCTACCTTGAAGGATTAATAATATTGATTTATTTGAATAAATTATCTACTAAATCTTTATGTGATTATCTTGTTCATCCTAAATACATAGTAGCGCGTATATGTATTCATACGTTTATATTCCTCGTGACTTGAAGATTCTATTATAAGATGAACGAATGATAAAACACGTATCTTTTATTCATAAAAATATGCATAGTAACGATTTAATCAGATCATATCAATGGATAAATGGTAAAATGCTGTGTTTATACATTCTATAAAGGAGAATAAAACTTTTATAACTGGAATATTGGATATATTTCATAGAAATAAAAGTTCAGGTTTTTGGTTAAATTGAATCTTTTTGATTTTTTTTTTTTTTACTTTCTCTTGTTTGCTGTTAAGTAGGTGGAAGTATTGCAAATTGGGTCAGATTTTTGAATAAGAATTTTCACCGGAAATACATGGTTTGTGCCCCCCTCCCCTGAGTACGAAAATATTTTTTTTTTTGTTATGTGAACAAAATATTTCATTTTTTTTTTTTCTCTTTTTCGTTATTTTCTCAAAAATGCTTCACATAGATTTTCATTAAGCATCTCATTCTAACACATAGACACCCTTTTTATGTCAAAACTTTTTCCTGAAACTGTCAGTGAAGAACTGCCATGTTATGTAAAAATTCCAAGTTTGAAGAAAGTATGTTATTTATAATGCTTCATTTTTCCTAATCCTCCACTGGCCGTTAACGAAGCTTGGGCCAAATATCTTTCTTAGAACCTTTCTTTCCCATACCCCAAGCAACCTTTCGCTTTCTTTAGACAGTACCCACGTCTCACTAGCAAACGTTACAACTGGTCTTATTATAGTTCTTTATATTAGAACCTTGGCGTCACGTGACAAAACTCTAAAGCCTTCGCTAATGCAAATAAGCATCTGCTGCCAGCAGCTGTTCGTGCTTTAATTTCGGCTTCTATTTCATTTTTGTTCGTCACAACCGCTCCCAGGTATTTGAAACTATCTCCAGTTAGGAACTCATGAGCATTAATTTTCACCTTCTCAGGCAACGCAGCTTGGTTCCTGGATGATCTCATGTATATAGGTTTTTCTTCGTTGACTCTCAAACCAAGAGTCATAGCCTTTCTTTCAAATTCCTCCAGAGCCCTTCCAATGCTGCTTTAGTGCGCCCAGTGATGAGTACATCGTCTGCATACGCGAGGTGTTGGGTCAGTCTATTATAAATAGTACCTTTAGGGTTGGTTCTTATTGCTCTTACTGCCCATTCCAATGCCAGATTAAACAATGCCGGCACTAGCGGGTCTCCCTGCCTCAAACCATTAGTGACAGAGAGAACATTTTGTACCAGCTGTACAAGAATGAAGACATCGTGACCTTTATAAAAAAAGGTCGTCTCCGCTGATTAGGTCATGTGGAGAGAATATAGGAGGTTAGATTGCCCAAAAGGCTCCTCTATGGTCGACCCGGTGGTGCTCGCCGGAGAGGAAGACCTCGCTTACGTTGGCTGGACGATCTCCAAGATGACCTCACCTCAATGGGTGTTAGGCGGTGGAAAATGAAGGCCAAAGACAGGGATGTATGGCAGAAGCTTGTGGACGAGGGTCCTTTAGGACTGCAGTACCATAACAATAATAATAATAATAATAATAATAATAATGTTATTTATAATGTATTTACTGCAGTGAAAGAGTATTTTATGCGAGTGTTTCACATCAGGATCTTTCGGTGTCACAGTTTTAAACAGGATGGGCCATAATCCATTCGTTATTTGTGGGAAGACCAACGTAACATAATAATTTTTAATTCTTCGGTTTAGAAAAATTGTAATAAAATCCTTCGCTCTTGGTGCCCTATATTAAGTTAGCTAAATGGTCTGAGCATAATTTACTGTATAGCCCTTTAAATCCTAGTAATTATCTATATTGGAGTGCCTCTGCCTCTATGTTCCTAATAATTTGTAATAATACCCCAATAATAAAAACAGATTTATTTAGCTACTGAGTTAATGCGTGAATTAAATTATAGATAAATTTATTATTATTACTAATTAAATTCTCTAAAATTTATTATTTTCTAAAATATAAGTTTTCCCTCAGAAGTATATTGCTGTTTTTCTCTTGAAAAAAAAATAAAATAAAATAAAACAATTAAAAATTAACAAAAAAGGATTCTCAACATAGTAACATAATAACGTTGACTAACCAGGAAATGCAAAGTATAATATGACGGATATCCGGCAGAGATTGATATTTATAGTGTCAAAATAAAACAAAATTTATAATTATTAAAATTTCCTGTAACACATTTTTTTTTTGTTTTTGTCTTTTTCCGGCAAAGATTATAAACATTTAATTATTTAGATAGCATTGTTTTTGTTTTGTTATCGTCTGTTAATAAATATTTTGGAACTAGTAATCTTATTTATTATTAGATGAATTTTTTCTATTTACAAAAGGTGTAGCTCAGGGAAAGTTTCAGCTCGTGGTTTTTTTGATGTTTTCCAGTTTATAAGTATTTTATTCACAAATTGGCTGGAAATTTGTTCAAAATTTACCGTCAGAATTTGAGAATTTCTTTTAAGAAAGATTTGATGTTGCCCTTTTTACCGATTTTCTTCAATACGGAATTCTAGCAACACCTTATATTATACTGAAATGGCACTTAAGACGAAAGCTTAACGTTGTTATTCCCCCTCTCCCTGAAATCAATTTCCTGGACAAAAAGTTCAATAAAAATTGATAGGCAATTATGTGTTGTGTGGAGCTAAATGTAAAGAAAATCGTTTTGGGCAATTTTTAAGAAAAATGGGGAAAAAAATAACCATTTAGTAAAGTCGCACTTTTTGACAGGTGGATTGACCAAAACCTTCGTGTGAGTTACATTGGTGGTCTCTGCCCCCCCCCCCCCCCCATGGTGCTTTAAATTAAGGTTCAATAAATTAATCATTTATGCAATTCATCAATTTTTGTTGTTTGTTTTTGTGCCTTTTATAAAATGATAATCTTCTCTCGTCGTTGTAAGTTAAAGAAAATTAAATGGTTAAAAAAAAAAAAAAATCGGGAATAATAAACAACTGTGCTACTAAAATATCTCGTCCACAAGGGGCGGATGTTGGTGAGTGGTTATGAGCATGAACTTTGTAAGTGGGAGGACCCCAGTTCGAGTCCCGCGTATAACTGCTAAATTTTATATATTGGTATGAAAAATGTTAACAGTAAAGTAGGTGCTTCCGCCCCCGTCCATGACACCTAATTTGGTAGTTGGACGTTAAGCTCGCCTGAAAAAATAGGCATTACTTTACTTTATATCTCGTCCACATATTCGACGTATACAGCGCGACAAAATTGTCACGATTAATGACCAAATATATTCTTAGCACGACAGATTAAACGTTTCTAACGACAATTAATTTACTGTAACAAAGTACGTTATCCGCATAGCAAAATCTACTTTTAATTTATTGTTATCTGTGTAGTAATTCTTGTTCATTTGCATTTTCTATCAATTTTTCGCTTATTACACAATAAATAGTAATATAGCGATCAGGTGAACTGGTCTTTATTGTTTCATTCTCTTTCCCTATCGGCGAAAAAATGAAAATAATAAACTAAAAATTTTTTTTTTTAATTATATTAAAGTCAAAAAATCATTTTAATTAACGAAAATAATAATTCAAACATTTTTAATAGGGCAGGGATTTTTCAATTTTTGAGATATTTTGTTCAAATATACACGCACAAAACCATTTGTTAAAATCATTTTTTTTTTCTTACTCAGAAGACTTCAAGACCTGTATTTCGGAAGAAAATTGAATTTCATAATTTGTCACATATCTCAATACTTTGTCTTATGATTTGTTTGATAAAGTAAAATTTATATAAAGCTCAAGCTTGAAGAAATTCCTTTTATTTACTATTATCGGATCTAATGTAAAGCTTTCGGCCAAACGTTAACCGGAAATGCGGCTTTATTAATTTTTTTTTCAGTTTTCTCAAAAAGGGCTCTAATTATTTTCCTAAGGGAAGGGAATAGCTAAGTAGTTAGCGTACTGGACTCCCACGCGGAGGACGCGGGTTCGAGTCAAGCTGTGTTACCCTTTTTTCTCATCTACAGCCTCTACAGCTCACAGTCCAGTGATGGACTGTGTGGTCTGTAACGAGAGAACACTGTCCAGAGGCCGCAGTGCACTGCCTCTTAAATTAAAAAAAAAAAAACAAAAAAAACACTAATCATCAATTCTTTAGCAAAGATAATAAAATTTATTTTAATACAGTTCAAAAAAAAATTTATTCTGCGTGTAATGTTGTCTGTAAATAATAAATTGACCTTTTAGACGTGTACAAGGTAATAAAATTAATTAAAGTACTATATTGTTAATCTAAATAAAATAATATTATTATGCACGAAATATTAAAATATTTTGTATTTTAATTTAATTTTATAAAATTAGACTAATAAGTATTGACACACGGGCTACAATTAAAGTGAAATAAATTCATTTCCGGTATTATCAATATCATGATAAAAAAACATGGTACAGCAACAAAAGCAAGTAAAAAACATATAATTAATATAGTATACACTACGAATACGATATCGTTTGTAATTAATTACATATTTTGTCGTTTTCATTTAAACATTTTTACCCCTATAATTTTAAACTATATGTTTGTCGTTTAAATTTATTAAATTTGTCAGAATATTCATTCTGAGTAATTAAAAAATTTGTTCTAGAATATTTTGTTGCGACTTCTTTTTTTTCTGTCGTTCCTCACTCCACATTTGCCCTTCATATAGTTATTTTGTCGGACAGAAAGATGACACACTTTAAATATACATAGAATATGAATTATAAATTAAGTTTAAAATACGAAAAACTTTGAAAGTGGTACAACCAGATATTTTTTTTATTCCACTTTTTACTTTCTCTTACTCCTAATAAGAGGAAGTATTGTAATCGTGTCAAATTTTCGATATCGAGTTTTCACCGGAAATATCCGTTTTGAGGTCCCCTGAGTCCAAAAAAGTGGTTTTTAGCAAATGGTCTGTGTGTGTGTGTGTGTGTGTGTGTGTGTGTGTGTCTGTGTGTATGTATGTGAACAGCATAGCTCAAAAACGAAAAACCGTAGAAAACTGAAACTTGAAATTCCGTTTAGGTATCACCATGCGATCTGACTGTACGTTACCTGTCAAAATTCCTCAACCGGAAGTACCACTTTACTAGTTGGATTTTTTACTTTTTTGCGATTTTCTCAAAAATGGCTCCAACGATTTTCTTTAAACTTGTTAACATCAACTACACATACAAAGAGCTACAACTTTTATTTGAAACATTTCTCCAAAATTCATTTAAGGGCACTTCTGGGGGAGGGGAGGGGTTAGGTTTTCATCTTAACTGCTATTTCAGTTTATTAGATAATTCTGTCATCTAAATAATGTTAATTAGAATTAAATATGTTGTTGAAATTCCGAGTTTGAAAAAAATCAGATAACCGGAAGTGCGTTTGTTTTGACACTTTACTAAATGATTTTTTTCATTTTTTCGCGATTTTCTCAAAAATGGCTCCGACGATTTTCTTGAAACTTCGTATACAAAATAAAAATGCAAAGATCTACATCTTTTATTTAACACATTTCTCTGGAAAAATTCATGTAAAGGCAGTTTTAGGGGAGGGGTGGGGTTGCAGCTTCCCCTAAAGTGGTATCATAGTTGATTATACAATTCTATCATCCAAACAAAATTAATTAGAAATAAATAGATGGCCAAAATTCCAAGTTTTAAGAAAATTGTAAGCCGGAAGTGCGCTTATACTGAACAGCTTTTTCAGTTTTCGACGAATTTCGTTATATTTGGTACACAAACTATAACATTTGTCAATTATAATTTTGAGAACGGGAGTAAGAGAAAGTTGTGTGAGTGTTTCACACCAGATTTTTTTAAAATAGTGCGATAAAGTTGAGATTAAGATAGATAGTATTTATTATTTTGAAATAATCTTTTCGTCACTGTAATAAAAAGTCTTATTTTATTAATTTAATTTTTAATAATAATTGCATTAATAAAAATGCATTTTATTTATATTGGTCAGTAGTTGTTTACGCGCCCCTCTATATCTGGAAACCTGTGATACTGGTTTAAATAAGATCTTGCCAATATAACAACAGAAATACTACTTGGTGGCCCAGTTTTACCACACTTACTCCTCTTACTACTAACTGTGGAGAGTGGAGAGCTGTCCTGTTGTGGTTGTTGCAGTATTCAGTAGAACTCCCATATTGTACATATTTGGTACAGACAGACATGTTTCATCATGTTCACTCACACGCGCTTTCACATCATTATTATAACCGATCTTTTCAATTATGATTTATTAAAGTTGGTGGCTATTCTCTTGATTTGTCCTTCGTTCGTTCGTTATGAGAGAGAAAGAAAGAGAGAAACTGTTTTTATTTTTCATCAGCTGGCTTTTTTAGTTAAAAAAAAACAAAACTCAATGTCAAGTTAGTAATTAAAATTTGTTTTTATTTTTATTACTATTGTTTTGTTTTTTTAATTCTAATGGGATTACTGTAGAGTGCTTTTAGTTTTAATAATTTTTTTCCTAGGTCTTCCATACACCTAGTTGTGTAACATAATTAAACTGTTTACAAGCATTGTTGAAAGGATTAATTAGATCTGTAATCTGTCCTTCACAGTATTTCGCCTATCCTAAATTCTGACCGATTTTGAATATTCATTCATTCATTTTTCAAAATTTGGATTAACCAAATTGTATTATAGAAACAGGTGCTATAAAGACTACCCTTATTGTGGCCTTCGAAGTTCTTTTAAATCATCCTTCACTCGACATTTACATCCAAGGCAAAGATAATCATAGAGCACTTAGATTACTAAAGGGACAGACAATAACTGTTCTAGACATAGTGAAGTATATCTAGAAAAACTATGCGAGGTGCTTGGAGGTAGACGCAATTTTGAGCCTGCCTTCGTTATATAATGTCTCCCTGATTACAGCGGGACAAGTCCTTCAAAATTCTCATACTCTCACCGAGAGGAGGTCGGAAGTATGGAACGTCAGTATAGGTGTGACAGTGCTGAGGAGAACCTGCGTATGGACTCTAGAAATAGAGAGATATGCATCTTCTCGGACAGCCAGGCTGCGCTGAACGCTCTTCGGGCGTTCAGAATCACCCGGCAAACAAAGTGCGGCTAGTATGGGTGCCGGGGCATAAGGGGATCATGGGAAATGAAATAGCCGACCAACTGGCCAGGGAGGGAGCGAACGCTCCCTTCCTCGGACCGGAACCTGCTCTAGGGGTGGCCAAAAGTATGGTAAGAGCGGCTCTGAGAGATTGGACTCGGAGGGAACATAACCGATATTGGAGGCTGAGTACTGGAGCGAAACACGGCAAAATGGTTATGCCAGAGCTGTGTGAAAGAAGGACCAGATACATCCTGGGTCTAAGCAGGTATCAGATCTCTCTGATAACGGGCCTGTTTACTGGGCATGGCAGGTTCAAAAAACATCTACACAAGGTGGGGTTAGTGGATGTAGAGCCCTTGTGCAGACTGTGTCAGGAGGAGGAGGAGACGGCCTCTCACCTGTTGTTTGATTGCGTTGCAATCGGCAGACTGAGGTACGAGATCATCGGCACGTTGAGACCGGAGGAAATCGTGCTCCAGGAGGGACTGGTGGGGAAGGTTTTGGACCTCATGAAGAGGGAGGGCTTCCGCTACTAGGTTTGAGGGGTTGGCACAAAAAGCCTCAATGGGAGGCTGCGGTGCCTGGGTTTTAGTCCCCCCCTGCAGCATTCTAATTCTAATAGGTGTGACATCTCGTGGATGATTAGTCGATTTTCTTGTTCCACTGGGATAGAAATGACGAGGGGTACATAACTGCAGAGTCGTATACTTCTCAAACAGTCTGGCCATATCAGAACCATTATCTCATACTAGATCAACTTGAGACTGGTGTGGGACTGTTTGGGTACCCTCATGGATATTAGTTGCCGAAAAGAAAAAAAAAATGTTTTTCCGACTCCGGGTACTCGAGGGCATTCAGGGTATAAGGACATCGCCTTGCCCATAATTCTTCTACGACCTTCTATAGCATGCAAGCAGACAGGAAAGTTTATTATTACCTTTCGCTCAGGGTAACCATGGAATTACTCCAACAAGCTTCCGCTGCTACACGAAAGATCCTCACTGGCATGGCAGTCAATTACCAATACATGCACGGCATGGGACTAACAACGGATAGCTTTCGTAGGTCGTTAGGATGGTGAGTAACTGTGTCACTGGGAGGGCTTGTGGGGCTGAGATTTCCCCTCTTTTGGAATGAAGTTTACCCCCAGAAGTCTTTTGTCCAGGCTACTAGGTCTAATTAAAAAGACAGGAATGGAGAGGATTTCTAATTTTTAGTGCCAAAATAGACCTAGGGGTCGCATATAGATTTTAATAGCCAACCCTCACAGAATTTATGTATCTACAGTAGAAACTTTGTCTTCCATTTGTAAGACGTCATTGTAGTGTATGACGAACATTTTTTAACATTCTGTTCTAATTTTAACACCGCTGTACTACCGAACTGTTCAAACTTTAAAAATTATTTCTTTAACATTTACTTAGTCTCAGTATTACTTGTAAATATATATATGTATGTGTAAGTGGTACAGGTTAGAATTGTTGGTTTTTAGGACATAAACTCTTACTTGAATATGACTCCGTAAGTCAGTTCACCTCCAGCCTCAGCGAAACTTCTTACAGCACTTAAACCACAGATTCCTCACTATCCTCACTAAACTAATCACCCCCCCAAATAGTTTAAAATAAAAATGATACGTTTCATTTCCCTCAGTTAGCATTTCAAAGTTTAAAGAGAATTGTTGGAGCCGTATTCGATATAAATACAAAACTAGTTGGAAACTATTCTGTAAATTTGCAATGCTGGTTTAAGGTGTTCTATTCAAATTTGGAATTCTAGCAGTGCATTTAAAGTAACTTAAAAATCTGGTGTGAAACACTCACACAACTTTCTCTTAATCCTAGGTTCTCAAAATTATAATTGACAAATTTTATAGTTTGTGTGCCAAATTTAATTAAATTCGTTGAAAAACTGTCAAGTATAATCGCACTTCCGGGTTACTAACTTTTTGAAACTCGGAATTTCGGCCATCTATTTATTTCTAACTAATTTTGTTTGGATGATAGCACTTTAGATAGATTTGGATGATAGCACTTAGAGGAAGCTGTAACCCCACCACTCCCCTAAAAGTGCCCTTAAATGAATTTTCCCGGAGAAATATTTCAAATAAAAGTTGTAGCTGATAATATATGTAGTTGATATAACAAGTTTGAAGAAAATCGTTGGAGCCATTTTTGAGGAAATCGCAAAAAAGTAAAAAATCCAACTAGTAAAGTGGTACTTCCGGTTGAGGAATTTTGACAGATAACATAATGTCAGATCCCGTGGTGATACCTGAACAGAATATCAAGTTTCAACTTTCTACGATTTTTCGTTTTGAGCTATGCTGTTCACATTCACACACACACACACACACACACACACACACACACCATTTGCGAAAAACCACTTTTTTGGACTCAGGGGACCTCAAAACGGATATTTCCGGTGAAAACTCGATATCAAAAATTTGACATGATTACAATACTTTCTCTTACTACGAGAAAGAGAAAGTAAAAAGTCATTCTGATTAAAATTGCACTTCCTGTTGTCGATTTCGATCAGTATATTCAAGTTCACAAGTTCGATATGCTTATAAAAAAAAAAACTAAAATGGTTATGAGAAGGAGAGAATTGGGTTTATAAGAAGAAAAAATAATCTGGAAGTAATGCGAGACACTGTATAATAAAGAAGTAACACAAACTGCCAGGACCTTACATGAATATAGAAACTGGTAGAGAGATATTTAGAGTGAGTAACGAGAAGGGAAGTAGTTTGTTGCTGACGCGATGTAACTGGTGTATAAACTGTTCTAAAAGACTACCCCTGTAGGGCTAGCTCAGCGGTATATAAGCATAATCTCCCAATCTAGTCTGGCCTAAATAGCGAGTGAAATTCTCAATGTTTGCGTATCTTATCTCTGCTTTAGATCCCTCTCTTCGGATCCTATTCCAGGAACATCTGCAATTTTTTCGTTTTTGTGGTATTTTCTATAATACAAACATTTGTTAAAAATATTTTATTTTTTAAATTTAACGGCTCTCATAACATGTATTTCCGGTGAAAATTTAATTTTGAAAATTTGATAAAGCCGAAATATGTTTTCTTAATAATAGTAAGAGTGTACTCGTATTACGAAGATAATATTCGAAATTTGAATAAATCTTTGAGTTTTCGTAAATGCCTACTTCCGATTGACGAATTACGAAGGATATATTTCCCGGTGAAAACTCACTTTTAAAAAATTAGACAGTACTTCCTGTTACAGTGTCATTTCATTTGCAGTTCTATAAAAGGAAATACCATAGATTATGATCTCTTTAAAAAAAAAAATAGAGTTAAAAGTTTACTTTGAGTGTGAATAATTAAAAAGAACCAATTTCATCAAATAATTGCAATACTAATTAACCAATCAAATGAAACTCTTTTATGGTTTATCAAAAATATTGCAACATATTTAGAATTTATAGCACACGTAGTTATTGTCTGATTGATTTTTATATTATCTTATGTATGTATGGATGTGTTAAAAAGGTTCTTTCAATTTAACTTTTTTTTTTGACATTGAAGTACCAGATGTAGATTTAAAGGTTACTTTTTTTAAATGTTAATTTTAGTAAATCATTTAACACCAATGTGTTTTATGTGTGTTTTTTTTTTAATCCAATACGTTACTACAGTCTGATATTACGACATCTCAATACTTTCACTTTAATCGAATTCTTAAAAAAAACCAATTGCTTTTTTTTTTCTGAAATCATTTTTAAGTAAAACCTTAATGAATTTCGTGTCACCTTAAATCAGTTCTTTAAAAATTTTTAAAATTAGTATTTTTTGGAAAAATTTATAAAATTAAAAGTTGATGAATTTATATGGTGATGATGATGATGATGTAGCTTAGTAAACCAGATGTGATGGAAAAGCTTTGGACAACATTTTCCAACAAAATCGCCAAAAACGTTTGGAAATTTGCATTTCCAAATTTTGGATTTTATGTTTAAAAAACGTTCGTGAATTGATTCCCACGAAAAGAAATGTCAGAATTTGCTGCGATATTTTTAAATTATTTTTTTGCTTAAGTTATACTGTTTAAATCCTAAACACACAAGCACACAGGATATTTGCTAAAAAAAAAAGTCTCTGTGGAATTTCACAATTGACATTCCATTTATGTGTAACCTTCTTGATCTTGCAGCAATATTTCGATCAAAATCCATCACGCGGGAGTGCTAATTTATTGGAATACATTTTTTTTTAATAATTTGTTTTGTCAATAGATATATCTCGATCTTTTTGAAATAATCAATCTATCTTCATGTATATGAATATATAACTTCTATTTGAAACTAGTTTCTGGGAACAATTTTTTAAAACATTTTATCCAGAAATATCAAGCTTTGGAAGTTCTAGGTTCTGGTGTTCGAAGTTAAGACTTACTTTTAAACTATCAAATTATAGGATGCATGATAGAAGCACCGTTGTCCAGAGTATAGATTCCAGTTAAGCCTCGCATCTTCACTATTCTACAAAATATACGATTTCGCCACCCAAATAAAGGGGCAACAAAACGATTAATAAACGTTCCTCCTAGTTTAATGAAAATTTGGCAATTAAGAACTATGAAATTTGCTGCAAGAGATTGTAGAGTAATTTCAGTCCAGTTTTTTTTTTTTTTTATTATTACAAATACATACATATATTTCCGTTATAGAAATTATGTAATTTTTATATAATATATGCAATTATAAAGTTCCAAATAACTGTATCGTACAACATATAAACCCTTCAAGATACTTTCATTAAGAGATTGTTTATATAAAAATTTTCTTTTCGTGTGCTCTAATGAAATCCTGTGATTGTGTCAGAATAATGTGGTGATTGTGTTGAAAATGAATAACTTACACAACCGTCTGGTATTTTATCCATCGTAGTATGCATATTCATTTGGTTTCTGACCAGTTTCGGATTTTCATCCATCGTCAGAGCAAATTCATCAAGTTCGTGTAGAGAGTTCACTTCAATGTAATGTTTCTGTTACACTCACATTTGTTGGTTTGTTGATTGTATAATATAATAACCTCCCGCACATATATACAACCAATAAACCAGCAATGTGAGTGTAACAGAAACATTACATTGAAGTGAACTGAAAATCCTTTCATTGGAATGAAAATCCGAAACTGGTCAGGAACCAAATGGAATATGCATGCTACGACGGATAAAATATCAGATGTTATCCAGCATTGGGACCCCCATCCACATATTCAATTATACAACTGTATTTTACACACAACATATTGTATTTGCGTTAATCTAGTGAGGAGATAGAGTAAAGAGAAATGTTTAGAGCTGGCTTTTGAACGAAGACCGGTAATAGTAACAAAATATGATGGTAACGTTGTTTTAGTGACATATTGATTGATAGAACTCTGCTTTGTTCTATCGATCGTTTAGAGCTGGTTAGCTAGCTATACATCGATAAAAATTTGTTGAACCTCGACAATTGAAGGAACTATATAGTCGATGTTGGTCAAAAGAATACAAAAGTCATTGAATATATAATGGAATTGATGAGGAGAGAATTTGGGATTGATGAATTAGACGAGATATGAAGACACTGTTATAATATAGCTATAAGTTTACACAAACTGCACTGGACTTGTAATGATTTTATAGAATAAAAGGTGGGAGTAGAGATATGACACGATGATATGTATATGGTTGAATCTGATAGATAGATAGATATCTAGATCTCTCACTGGCTTATATATAGGTTCCCCACTCTAGCCTGCTTAAGTGAGAGAGTACCAGAGAGGGCCTTTTTTCTTTCGGTCGGGCTTGTGTTCTCTCTTGCCGTTACATGGATCAATCTATCAGATTCAACCATATACATCACATCGTGTCATAACTCTACTCTCACCCTTTATTCTATAAAATCATTACAAGTCCAGTGCAGTTTGTGTAAACTTATAGCTATATTATAACAGTGTCTTCATATCTCGTCTAATTAATCAATCCCAATTTCTCTCCTCGTCAACTCCATTATAAATACATTAAGGTTCAAAATACTATATAGTGCTGCAGGAAGGTTACATAGACTAGGAAAATTGCCGTGTTTACAAAAGACATTTCTTTCTTTAAATAAACTTTCAATATATAAACTAAATTAAACCAAACTGGAATAAACCCTAACCGCACGCTAAACCACTAAGTAAACAAACTAACTTTCTCAATTTTATCTCATAATAATGTCTTAGCTTTGACTGTCCGTCCATCACTTCTAGCGCCCTCATTTTGATGTTCAAAATATTTTTGTTCGATCTATAGTAGAGAATTCTGCGAATATTAAAATTGCTTCTTCTTAGAGAATTAAGTGAAGACTTGTTCATGGAAGTTTGTTGCTTGTTTAAGTAGGTACTTCTTGAGAGACTTCTTGTTTCAATACTTATTTTAGTTTTCTTGCATATTGATTGTAGGCTCGCTTAAGCTTCGAATTTGGTGTTAATAATGTACAGATTCAATTAGTATTGGTAAGAAACTTGGGTTTGTAAAGATTGCAACGTATTCTTTTTCTTTAAAAGCAGAAGTGCTGAGATGAGCCGTATTAGGCAGCCTTAGTCCTTGGCAACTTGGAGTCGTTAGCATTGTTATGGACATTTGTTGTTTATCCTATTACAGATCTTTGATTGCCAGGAAATTATTCCATTACTTAGTTCAATAAAGATAAAGGTGAATAAGAAATTTAAATAAATTGAACGTGACAGTTACTTTAAATGTTAGTTACTATAGAGACAATGACCCAATATTATATGTAAGTAAATATTTAAAATATTCGATCGAGGTCATTTATTTTGCCTACGGTAATTTAGTTATTTGTATTTTAAAAAATATTTTTCACACAACAATATAGTTGCCAATTATATAGATAAGTTCTGTTCACGATCTAATTTATTATGTACACAATATAAGTTTAAAGGGAGATGTAGTATAACCAATATTGTCTATGTATTATATATATAATAATTATACTTGTCTAACCTTGAAGTTGAGGAAATATGTTTAAAGTTAAGAATTTTTATTTTTTTAATTATATTTATTAGTTTTTGTTCTAGTATTTAATAATATTTATAGAGATATATAATTAAAGGATTTGTTTTTATTATATAGATTGTTTTTTTTTTTTTTTAAAGACATTTCTAATTTAGTACAATGTTAGAGAGCTTAGTGGGAAATATTGTAACATTACAAGGAAGTTCAATAATTGGTTTGTTAGTTTGCTTGTTCAGCGCCAATCACGTTTCATATTTAAATGAGAACTTTGTAATTTTATTAAGCTTTTATACCATAGATTGTGCCACGCCCATTTTGGTAAACAGGCTAAAAGCTTCGGGAAAAGTGGTCCATTGATTATAAAACTGGCTACCTGTGGCTATAACTGTACTAGATACCTTGTAGCTTCAAATTCAGTTCCCACAACAACAATACTTCTATTAGCCGTTAAAGAAGCCTTATTTCAAATTTCCCCTAGAACCTCTATAAAATAAATTCGATTATTATATTGTTTTAAATAAAAGATATTAATATAATTTGCAGTTAGTTTCAAGAAAATTGTTGGACTAAGTTTCTAAAAAAAGCAAAAATCTGCAAAATATCGAAACCTGTTTATTCTATAAGTTTGTATTTCCGGTTCATCGATTTTCTTTAAACTTGGAATTCTAGCAATGTTATTGAATATACTTTTTATATTGTTAGGTAATATAAAACCGTATATTGTACTGAAGTGACACAATTAAAAATTGTTTGAATCCTTGGAAAAACACGACAAGAAAAAAAAACACGTTCAGTAATAAGGCATTTTCCGTTGACCGATTTTGAATGTAACCCTGCTGGCAGAAGCGGTGACGCTGTCTAAATAGAATATAAAAATTGAGAGGTTCCTCTCTCTCTTTCTTTCACACACACACACATATACGGGAGAGAGAAAGAGGGAGCTACGAATCATAAAAACAATTTTTTCGTACGCAGGTGACCTAGAAATATATATTTCCGGTGAAAACTCAACTTCGAAAATTTCCAGTCTCTTGAGGTATAATGGTACTGCAAAGATAAAGCAACCACAGCAGAGAGAAGAGAGGCCCTCTCTGGTTAACAGAGACTACTCTCTGACTTAGGCAGGCTAGAATGGGAGAACCTGTGTATATAAGCCAGTGGGAATCTATCAAGAGGAATCTATGAGATACAACCATACAACTATCCATCTCATCGTGTCATATCTTTACTCACACTCACACTTCATATCATTTTCTTATAAAGTACAGTGCAGTTAGTGTAAACTTAGCTACATTATATTAATGTCTTCATATCTCGTTCATTTAATCAAACCTAATTTCTCTTTTCAACAACTCCATTATATGAGGCAATTCGAGAAAAAAAAAGAAAAGTTGGCTCGCTCAGAGCAGCATCGTAGAGCTCTTCTGGGTACCAGACATGCGGTTATAGAGCGCAATGAGAGGGTGAGTTGGCTGAGATGGGCTCCTCATTACCATTTTGTAGTCCCGAGCCAGCAGTAGCCGTCTAATTAATTTTGTGACAGAGAAGTTAAGCAGTGGAGGAAAAGGGAATTAGAGAAGCACTGGAAGAACACTGTGGGGTGCCTCCAGGCAAAAAGATTTATAAAAGATATGAGACAGAGAGATGTGAAGTATGTTCTCTCTCAAAGTAGGATACAACTGAGGGTCCCACCTAAGCAGAACGCTTAGCCCTTTTTGTTGGAATGTGACGATGGAGTTGGGGAAACGGTATATCACTGTCTAGGTCAGAATTAGATTCCGCATTTTCGGAAGCGCAGCACTCAAGAGATTGCTTGGAGAAGTTAGGGTACCTCGAGACATTGTAGTCAGGCCGGTAGATTGCTGCAGAGGATTAGAGTCATACTGGCTTAGGTTTCGCACCTTCGGGCACCCCCATTAATTAATAAAAATAAATAAAATATTTTCAATTAAGGCTATTTTCATCAACGCTTATAGGCTGATATGATGAAATGCTCATTCTTGGAATGTATACGATTGTTTCCAAAATGAAACATATCGTTTGATAATCGATTGGATTATTGTTTTTACTAATCAGTTTTAAAACCACACCCAGCTTCTCTCCAATTTCTAGTAGTTGTTTAAAAGATCTCGACAATAAGTGCATCTTTGTAAACATTCAATAAGCAATGGAATAAGTTCTAGAAATGAAGTGATAAATTCTGAGAACTTCTAATAGAATTCCATCTATTTCTGTATGTAAATCATTGATTACACTAAAAATAAAAAGTAAAAAAAATAAAAAAAAAAAAAAAAACCTCATAATTTATAATTACAGTAATTCCCTTGGTTTTTGCCTCAAGGCTAGAATACCGTTGAATATAGATGAGTTTAAGATAAATCGCATATAATTTTCTAATAATTTCAATTTCTTCTAACTGTTCCATGTCTAATGAAACGTTATTTTAATTATCTGTAATTATATGTACTTAAAAAAAAAGCCACGTGAGCTTTATGAATATATCAGTATAAAATATTTGGGAAAAATAAATATGTTTAGTGATTTGTTTTATCTATTTCTTTGCAACTTAAAACTATATTAAAATATAACAATTAATTATGATTTTGATAACTTGATAATAACGAGCCTGATCTTGAATGGTAATTACCTAGAAATGATTTTAAATTAAATTTTGAAAACATATTTTCCAAATTATTATATATTATTATATATATTATCCTTTTTGCTAAAGGATGACCTGTGACTAGGACATATTATGTTTGTGAGAACGGAGGTATTCTGGGAATACATGCTTTAGTCAGCATTGATTGTCAGGCAGTTTCGCTGAACTGCAGGTAACTGAAACATGCAGATTAGGGAATATAACTTGGTGGTGTAGTCAAAGAGTTTTATATGACCCTGTTTTATATGATGTGTAAGAAAGGAAAAAAAATTATGTCCAATACTAAAAATAAATCGAAATTTACGTATTGGTCAGCATAACACACCATTGCACGAATTAAAAGTCTCCAAAGCAACAAATATCTCATGATTTCCAATTAAATGGAAAAATTCAGAAAATGAAGCTCAAATTAACAAATTATAGAAATGTGATCAGAGAAAATGAAATATCTGATGATGACTTGGAGATCTGTAAATATTTGGACGACAACGTTTGTAACGGTGTCATTCAAATGTCTGGAATTAATTCCAAGAATGAAGTTAATCAGAATAGAAGCTCAAAATCAAGACAGGAAATGGAGGCAATGGTTGTCTGGACTTCATAAGAGTCATGCTCCAAAAGAACCAAATGTACAGACATACTAAAAATCAGTATCTACAAAACAATACTCACAGCGATAGTGTTGTACGGTGCGAAGATATGGGCGTTGACTAAAACTGACCTGCTAGGAAGGGAAGATGTTGAGAAATATTTATTCTCCAATAGTTGAATATGATGTTTATCGTATCCGGAAAAAGCTGAATCTTATCAACTCTAAAAGAACAAGATTTTGTGGCAGCTACTAAGTTTGGAAGACTGTGCTAATTAAATTACCTGCATTGAATGGGAGAGTCCGAGAAAGTAGATATACTGCGGATGAAGGTCATCCAGATGGCAGAAGACCTAAGGCTGAAGTGGCTGCAGGAAGGATCTGGAAGAAGCCTAATTAAAGATGTGCATGAGAGAGTGAAGAAGAAAAGTCATATTTTGTAAGGCCAGCTAAAATAGATAAAATAATTTTCATATATCAAATTATTGAGCACTAGAAGAGAACTCCTATTTTATTAACATATCCGTTAACAATGTCCCGGAAATAAGAAATCTTGCCCGTTTGCTCTCTCTTTCTCTCTCTTAGAAATTGTTGCTATATTTAATTAATTCAGAAATAATAATTAAAATAGGATTAGGGAATAAATTGACATTGAAATGGACAGAAGAAATCTACTTATACGTATGTGTTGTATGTGTGTAAATGTAGGCCGATACTCGTGTATACCCCCCCCTGCTTTCCGTCCAGTAAAGGAGATTAACTAAAGTATTAAGGGAGGGCGTATTGTGTAAGACAGTGGTAAAAGAAGTTCCGCCAGTTCTTTTACAATTCTCAAGGTTAATAGTCCAGCCCACATTTCAATATTGAATCAATTATATTTATATAAATACTTTATTATTATTGTATTTAAATTATTTATTTGTTAATGTATATTTGATTGGTGATTTGTAAATAATTATTTACTTTTCCCATTTTAGTAATTGTTTACTGAAAATAATTCGATGTAGGATTCAATTGTATTCCCTTCAATAGCTTCCTCAATAATATGAGCTATATATTCAGATTATTCTTTTTATTTTTCTCACCATTTTCATCTACTAAATTTTTCGATCATAATTGTGAGATAACTATGGTGAGTCTCCTTTAGAAACTGTTGACATATTTGAATTAGAGTACGTATATTACAGAATACCTGCTAACGGACTATAACAAGAGTTGATATTCTTTCTTTAGAGGTCAGGTGTGGCTATAAATCATGTGTCAGTTACAGGCACAAAATGTTCTGAAACTTCTCAAAAAAGTATAACTTATTACTTTTTATAAATCCCAAAAATCTTGTATAAAACACTAACATGACTAACTACCTAACATGACTAACATAACTACCTAACATGACTAACTAACACTAACATTTCTCTTACTGTAATTATTATAATTCAATTTGTCAAATTTTCTGTAAATATATTTAGAAGTTACTGGCATTACACTAAATATGAGGTGGGTAAGAAAAAACTATACTATTTACATGTTACTAGATATAAAGGGCTTGACAACTACTTGAGTATTGAAGCATGGCAAAGTGTCGACTGCCAGAGTTTACAGCCATAACAGAAAAACGAAAAATAATAAAAAAAGAAAAATGATGAAAAACAGCAAGAATTACACTAGAACTAAAACAGAACTGGAAAAAGATACGAAAGTAAATAAAAGTATTGACACAACTAATGGTTAAATAAATCAAACTTAGTTTTATAAATTAGAATAAAAAAGCTGAAAAACTAACCTAAAGAATCTGAGATCCTGACATGCCTAACTCTCCAAGCGTGGCGAGCATAAGCAATTAAAGGATGACAAGGCGGTTGTCCGGTTAGTTAAACAATAATTTCTCCTCCGGAAAGTGAACATTTGCCGAGATGGAGGGGTCGCAAATGAAACAAATCCTCCCGTACTTGGCAGTTACAGAGAGGACACATTTCTCGTTCGGAATCTTTCTCCAACCAAGGGGTAAAATTTAGGTATAACAGTTCTGCTCTTAGTTTCAACAACCAGCATATCTCTGAGAGTGTGATGTTATTAAATAGGGACGATGTTACAAATGACTTATGGTCAGTGATTAAAGTTTTATACAAAAAAAAGCAATCAGAATTCTCTGCACGACAAAATGACTCTTCGATGCGAACGGATCTAATTTTATTAAGTAAGTTCGAAAGTTGATCACTCCATTTATCACGATCATTAAGAGTGCAAGATAGGCCGCTGGAAAAATCACGTGCCATCGAAAGCCAGTGTTTAAACCAAAACTGTTTTCTGAATAATTTCAGTTGCAACAATTTTCGGGAGGCGATGATTGTCAAGAGCTAGAGTTCTGAGGCAGTATTTGAAGTGTAGAGCAAGGGTGAAAGTCTCTAACGGTTCAAGAGCACACTCAATCGATAGTACATAATTAGGCGTTGGAGAGGGAAGAGAGATTTTTTTTAAGAAAAATCTTTGAAATTTTTCAAGGATGTCATAACGTTGAAACCCCCATGATTGGGCACCATATAATAAAACTGCTCGTGACACACTCTTGAAAATCCTAAATTTGGCGTCGAGAGGAACGTTCTTATTAAGAATAATGTTAGACCAAACCCGGTTAAAACCGAGCTTAGCTATCGACTCTTTATTTTCGAGGTGGGGGACCAGGGACATACGCGGAGTTAGAATGATACCCAAGTACTTATAGCGGTTCACTACCTCTATCCGGGAACTTTTGTAGAACCACTTTTCTGAAGCCGCTAATCTGCCTCCTTTTCGAAATATCATTATTTTGGATTTTTCTAAATTGCCAGAAAGATTCCATTGGGTACAATAAGTTTCCATAATATTAATATTTCTCTGCAAGGAAATGGGGTTATCCGAGAGGAGAACAATATCATCTGCGTAAAGAAGGGTTTTTATTTTGGTACCCCCGATAAGAACACCACCCTCTAACAGAGCCGGAAGATCGTCTACAAAAAGTGAAAATAGAATGGGGCTCAATAAACAGCCCTGCCTCACACCGGCTCCTACCCGGATAGGTTGAATAACTTTAAATAGAATTTTGATTTAACTTAGAGTCTGTTGAATTGTTTATAACGGATGCTGCCAAATAGCGAACCAAACTATTCGGAAGTTAAAAAAAAAAAAAAAAAAAAAAATAGTTTGGAAATTTGGAGTAGCGAATGAACAAGATGCATGGACAAAAAAAAAGGAACTATAAGGAAAAAGGATCCCTTGAAAATGTAGATATTTTCGACGAGGTAAAATCATGTGAGCCTGCCATGCCAAGATTAGAAAGAAAAAAGTAAACATGAAAAGGCAAAATAAAGGAGACGATTGAGGAACACCCAAGGTGGACGAGGTTCTGACTTGAGAACAATGTAGAAATTTTAAGTTAATAGCGATATACCAGAAGATTCCAAATGGAAGAAGAATAGGAAACTGAAGAAGTCAAGGAGCCTGAGAGCAGAAGAAGTAGAAACAAACCAGAATATTCCATATTCTCTAAGTGGTTTTAGTTTGAAAAACCCAATAATAGTTTTATTTATTAGCAATATTATATTTATTAATTTCTATTTCTCAGCTCTTTTTTTGTTTTCAACTTCCGTTACTTCCATTCAGGTCAAGTTTTATGCGAGATATCCCAGATACCAAGGATCCACCAAAGGATTTATTTTTCTCTCTTTACTACATTTCCATTTTTATTTTTATTATAGACAATTTGCCCTCAGCGTTCGTGTTCTTTACAGTTCTTCTCGCCCCTCCACTCAACTGCAGTATCTCCGACCGCATGCTAAAACTTTCATGTTTGAAATTTTATGCTTTTATACGTTTACGGTGACATTTTCTACCTGTGGTTGGTTGTTTTTTTTTTTTAAACCATTTCTTTTATAGTCCCCGTGCACTAAGTATATTCTCTACCTTCTATGGGATCTCTGTATCTTATTCGTTAGCTTAAATATTATTCCACTTTGAGGAGAGATAAACAATCAGTGATGTGATTTACCTTCTTCCTTAATTAAAGTTAATATAATTTTACTTATTTACCTCATTAAAAATTTTATTAAAAAGTTAAAGTGCTCTTTAGTTTTTGTATATAAAAACGATAAAAAAAACTATATTTATTTTGAAAGGATAAACATAAAAACTTTTCTTTACCCATATATATATATATTTTTTATTGCCTAAAAGGGGAGCTATGGTTAATTTTATTATTTCTGCTATACTGAAATTGACGCATATTTTATTTTTATTAAGTCTCTCTCTTCTAAATGCATATTACTGCATTTGTTTTTATTTTTATTCAAGTATATATTTTTTTTAAAAAAAAAAACCCGGTTGGAATACTCAACCGACTGATTATAATTCTGTTCGGAGTAATGGTGGGGGTTAAGAGCTAGTGACAGTTCAAAGTTCTGGTTTTATTCACAAAACAATTTTCCTGGATATATATTCCAAATAAAAATGAAAGATTTATAAATATTTTCACTTAGCATTAACAAGTTTAAAGAAAATCTTTGGAACTGTTTTCGAGAAAAATCAAGAAAATTTCAAAAACATTTTTCATTTTTTAGATATTTTGTTCACATAAACAAATGCACACAGACATATATTAATAATGAAATATCATGTCCCCTTTTTTTTGTGGCCAAAGATTGTTTTTTATATATAAAAAAGGGGCAATAGAAATCGAAGACAACTCTCCCGATCATATTAATACTGAAACTAAATTTGTAAATATGAGATTGATTAATTAAAGATAAATTTTAAGCAATATTAAAATAAATTGCGCGTCTATTTTGCTGTATTATATTGAAAGTGGAAATAATTATTTTATAATGGTCAACAGATTGAGTATATACTTTGTAATGGGGACCAATGTCAATAGAAATATTCATGGTAATTTAATACGGTACAATGTACGTACATTCTGTAATAGCAATAAGGCAATAGAGTATTGGTGAAATAAAACCTTGAGAGCAATAGATATTGTAGTTATAGTATCGGCTGGTAGTGAAAGTGTACATTGTGATTGTATTTCATACAATACATTGTGTTCCTAACTATATGGTAATATTAGAAACGTGTAGTTCATTTTTCAAATATCAATAAATTGGAAATTGCATATTTGTATTTGATTGTTTATATGGAAGTACAGGCACTGGCTGATGGAGAAAGCACATTGATCGCATAATAAGGCGGAACTTTCATTATTTAAATCAAATCATTTAATTGATGTAATTAAAATCGAACTTGCCTTACCATTTTATTTAGATAGTAAATCATTTTCAAAAATTTTGGTTAGTTTAAAGAATAAAAAAATAAATTGACGTTGTACTACTTTGGACGTAGGAAATTGAGCAAAACCTCCATATCGGATGTGGCTTAATCGAAATATCAAGTTTTTGAAGTTTTTCCACAATTTTTATTTTCTCTTATTTGTTGTACGTATTGTGTGATTGTGTCAAATTAGGCGTTAAACGATTATTATATATTATGCGATTCAATCATCCGTATAATATCTTTCTTTTTTAACCTAAGGCATGTCAACATCTAGGTCATTGGCGCCCGGAGCTTCTCAGTGCATTGCTGGCCTCCGGTCAGTGTTCTCTCGTTACTGATAACACTGTCCATCACCGGACAATGAGCTGTAAAGGCAAGAAAGACAAGTTTAAGGGCAGCACAGCTGGACTTGAACCCGGAACCTCTGCGTGAGAGTCCAGTACGCTAACCACTTAGCTATTCCCTTCCTTCCAAATAATATTAATAAGAATTGAATTTTTGCCCAAAATTTTGAGTTTGAAGAAAGACTGTTTAGCGAAAGTATGACTTTTATGTAATATATCGGATGCACATATAGTTCCAATTACATGTTACCAGATATTTATTTATAACTAGATAAATAGCCGTATAAATAAATAATAAATCATTAATCGAAACTATGGAAATTGCAGCTCTATGTGAGAAAGTAAAAATATATTGAGATTTAACCCTTTAAAATAACATCAAGCGTATTGAGTAGTTTTTTTGTTTAATAACCAAAGAAATTATATCTATGTCGTGAACTAGATTTTTTTCTTAACCAATTCCATTACTGTTCAATACAAGTGAAAATAAAAAACGTGCATTCGACAAAGTCAAGATCATTTAGAGTGGGGAAAAAATGGGAATTAACTTAGTGAAATTGAAACGGTTTTATTGTTGTTTTTTTTGCCTTTAAGAAATCTTAAAAAAAAATGGGGAGGGGGCAACATATTCTGACGTAGAATACACAGCTCACATAATACTAGAACAGTGTGAGAGAGTGGGAGAACACGGAGTACACTGTGAGTATTGGAGTAGCACGATTGTATCCTTTATCAAGATGCAGGTTACAATTTAAATGGGCACCTTTCTTTGCGTCATTAAGTGAACGTACCTATACAGCAATACCTAGTCCTACACCTTATGTTTGTTTATTTTCGTATTAACTATATACAAATATATGTAAGAGAAATTGTATATGGCTACTGATCTCCATATACTAGTTACTTTTTTTTTCTTTTATCAACAATCTATTAAACTATAGTTATCAGTACACTATATTTGATTGTCATTTCTTTATTCCACTATATTAAAAAAAAAAAATCCAAACTAAACCCATAATTCCAATCTGATAAATTATAGTGCAATCACAGCTGATATGCAATCATAGTTGAGACAGGTGATTAACCAATAGTTCTCCTATCTGTTTTTTTTTTTTATATAGGTAGTAAACAATTTTCATGATGTATTATTTCGAATTCCAAAAAAAAACCTTCTTTTTAAATATGGGATATCGATAATGATAATTTTAGTTATATATGTATATTATGATCAAACGGATTAAGTTTCATGGAAATTTCCACAATATTTCAATAGTATTTTCCACTAACTTAATATATTTCCGCTGAAAACTCAATTTCAAAAACTACTTGACCCGATTGTAACACTTCCTCTTACTAGAATTGTAATAGAAAGTAAAAATTTAGCGTTTCAGTTTATTGTAGTTACTACTTAATGTTAGGTATTAATATGTATGAAACTGTAATACGATCCGAATCAATATAGATTCATAGGACCGAAGGGCGGAGAAAGACGCAAATCAATCAAAAAAGATATCCCCACCTAGGCCAGTGAGATGTTATTGTGATGTTGTTGTATGTTTGTAGTAGCACGAGCGGTTTTGTAAAAGGGCTTGAAAGTATATAAGTTTAAGAGTGAAGTATTAGAAAATAATCCAGAAATCACACTGTTTTTAAAATAGATATATTCTCTAAGTGAAATTAAGTTAATTTAAAATATCACAATAATATGCTTATAATTATACTGAATTTAATTGAAATAAACTTTTATGTTATAACTTAAAACTGGCACAGTACTGATGTGTTCTCCTTGGTGTCTACAACAAAACTCTCTGAAGGAATGTCTTCTAATTGTTCGTTCAAAACTTCCCCTGTGAGAAGAAGGGGTAGCTAACAAGGTTCATGAACTTTTCCAGTAACTGTACTCTTCTACCTGCGTGTACCCTTTTGCCAACAAGCTCGCATTTTTCTTCTTAATTTGGATATTTCAAAATAGATATAATTTCTTGCATCCATCACACCAGACTAGAAAGGGACAGTTCAAACATCATATAAATAGAGCAACAGAGTACAGTTCAAGACAGTTTAGGACCAGTTAACAACCAGTCAGCAACCTTCTCATTACTCAACCACGCTGTCTCTTTATATATTGTCTCGCTACCTAACTTCTATATACTTGTGAAGTCCCCTTACTATTTGTGTGTTCTTTCCATTATATAGTGTTCAGCTTATATTCTAGTTTATTTCACTAAAATCCATCTCCTTCCTTCTCAAAACCATCATAGAAATCATGGATGTTTTCATCTTATTAGTTTTTAGGCCATACAGAGTTACCTGAATACAGATATCGTATAAGATAGCGCTTTTATCAATCGTTGTTGTGGTTGCTTCCGCATAGCTGGAAGGCATACAGATATTTTCCGTGAAAGCCTGCTACTTTTTGTGGTCATCGACCGGTCTTGGAAGATGGGCGAACGCCCGAAACCGGTGGATGACTACAAAAAAAAGCAGGCTATCATGGAAAATATCTCCGATGCTTTTATCAAACAGAGACATTTTCCGTGATAGCCTGCTTCATTTTGTGGTCATCGACCGGTTTCGGGCGTTCACCCAACTTCAGGATGCGTTTGTCAGACAGTGTGATAACACAGACTTGCATAGAGCAAATTCAGTTTACACACTGATTCAGAGTTTAGTTTTTAAATACAATTAAAAAAACCAGTCTGTGTGTAAACTAAATTTGCTCTGTGCAAGTCTGTGTTGTCACACTGTCTGAAAAACGCATCTGAAGATGGGCGAACGCCCGAAACCGGTCGATGACCACAAAATGAAGCAGGCTACCACGGAAAATGTCTCTGATGCTTTCCAGCTCTGCGGAACCAACCACCACAACAACTTTTATCAATCTTTCAACAAACTTTGAATATCAATTTAAGAGTTAAGCATAACGTCTTGGATACTCTAAAAAATCTACTAAAAGCAATTATGTGTTAATCAAATGTTTTAAATATATGTCCAGTTTTAGCTTTTCAATTTTACAGCAACTCTTTGGTGACTCCGTTGAAACCAAATATATTGAAATATATTTTTAGTGATTTTTGCTCGAAGCCGGCCTAACGGATTTCCCTATATTATCAGGAGGAAATATCAAGTTCTTATTTCTGGCGATTTCTGATTTTTGAGTTATGCTATCCTCCGCATGCTTTCTTTTCTTCTTTCTCTTTCTTTTATCTCCCCTCTCTCTCCTGGATCCACATGGACATTCGATTAAAAAAAAAAAATATCTGGTTTGAAACACTCACACGACTTTCTCTTATCAGTAAAATTATAAAATGAACAAATTTTCTTTTAACTTGGACATTTTTACTCAGTAATCCAAACAGGAAATTTGTAGTGGTGCTGTAGGATAAATGGTTTCATCCTGGCAGCAGGGGGGGTGGTCCAGTAGACCTTCTTTGGTCGCACTGCATTGTACCACAAAAAAAAAGAACAGATATAACAAAAGAAGTGGTGGAATTTATGTTGATTAGTACTCTCGGTAGATAGAAACAACCGAATGTGCTCACTGTAATCCAGTAGGGAGCGCCAAAACAAATCACAAACACAAATACCATTTAAAATGTAATGATGTCACACATTCCACAAAAGACCCTAAAATCAAGTTTTCCCTGAAAAATGTTACTAACATAAGTGAGATAAAGTTTATAAGCTTAAACCAAAATTATTACATCCGGTTCCCAGAAAATATCACAAAAACACACAAAGATTCTATAAACGTGCACTTCCGGTTAATGATTTTCATCAAACTTCGAATTTATAGCACTGCTTCTTCTAAAGTACGAGTCGTATTTCAATGTTATATAAATATTAAACCATACATTAATACTAAAGTGCAAAACTAAACTAAACTTTAGAGAAAAGCTGCCCTCCCCCAAACCCCTCACAAAAATCAATTTTTCATTGAAAAAATGTTTCCAAACAAAAAAAATCTAGTGTGTAACACTCACACAACTTTCTCTTATACTCCAGTTCTCAAAATTATAATTGACAAATTTTATAGTTTGTGTACCAAATTAATTCAAATATGGCGAAAACTGATAAAACCGTTCAGTAAAAGCGCACTTCCGGTTAACTAATGTCCTTGAAACTTGGAATTTTGGCCATCCATTTATTTCTAATTAATTTTGTTTGGATGATAGAATTGTATAATCAACTATGATAGCACTTTAGAGAAAAACATAACACCACCCCACCCTCCGAAAGTGCTCTTAAATGAATTTTTCCAGAGATATGTTTTAAATAAAAGTTGTAGATCTTTGCATGTGTAGTTTACGTTTCAAGGAAAATCGTTCGAAGCTTTTTTGAGAAAATCGCGAAAAAAAGTCGAAAAAGTATTTAGTTAAAGTGGTAAAGCTAAACGCCACTTCGGTCATCGATTTTTTTCCGTCCGGAATTTCAACACTAATTTAATTCTAAATTAAATTATTTAGATCATAGAATGTTTAAATAAACGAATCAGCATTTAGATGAAAAACCAACCCAACCCTCCCCCTAACCTACCCTTAAATGAATTTTTATCTAGAGCAATGTTTCAAATAAAGTTGTGCTCTTTGATGTGGAGTTGAAATTACCAAGTTTAAAGAAAAATGGCGGAGCCGTTTTCGAGGCTGTCTTTCTTATTCCCCTTGTACCGCTTCCTTGTTTTCTCCCTCCTAACCGACGTTTTAGAGGAACATCTTCAAGCAAAACTGGCAAAAATGTCTCTTAAAAAAGTTAGATACCTTTCACCAGTTAAGTTCCCTCTGTAGAAGTATGGGGCGATTAGTTGGTTTCCTCAAACTCCACACCAAACATTTGTAGAAAAAACAACCTAATGGCGGGTGGCGAAGGTAACTTGTGGATTTTCTTCTGCCCATATTCTACAGTTCCAACGATTAAGAAGGCCACTGTTGCTAAACTTTGATTCATCAGTCCATAAAATTGTGCATTTTTTGTGGGGATATCTAAAAAATAAATGTACAGTAACCTTAATCCCATGACTTCAGTCGAAGATATGGAACATCGAATAACTCTAGCCTGCCTAGATGTTGACTTTGCCACCTAAGTGCTGCTACAAGCAGAGCGTGGGAGTCCAGAGCTTTGGCTTGCCTATCCGTTAATGGTGCCCAGTTTGAAGAGCTTCTTTAAAGATAAAATAAGGTAATTTTGACTTTAAACTGAAATTTGTTTTTCATATTTTAAATTACCATAACTTTTGAAAAACCTAACCGATTTTAATTTTTTTTTTTTTTTTTTTTTAGAGGCTCAATTACTATAAAAATATACAAAAAAAAATATAATGTTCCATTTGAAAAAAAAAGTTGGATGCTGTATCTCGGGATATTGGGGTTTAAAAAAATGGATCAATCACTGAAAATAAACTAGACTAAAAATGATTAAATACGTGTTTTCTATTTTTTCGAAATTTCCCGCCGTTTAAAAAAAAGTGGGTCGAGCATAATAACTCTGGTCACCCTATATATATACGTAATATGAACTGAATTTTTAAAACCTGACACAATCGTAATTCCTCCTTGTTTAAGTCACGAAAAAGAATAAGGATTCTTAAAAAATAAATAAATAAATAAAAATAAGTAACAGTAATCGTTTAGTGAGAATATTTACAGTTAAATAGTGAGCAAACCATAAATAATTGATGTGTTAAAACTATCTCCTGGACTAGTTCAAGGATAGAAGGAAGAAGATGTTTAGGCTAGATTAATAGCTTTAACCCTGAGTATATAAGTATATTATGTGTGGCCAGAAAAATTATTTTTAAAAAATCTGAAGTGGAATAAACATTCCACACGAATTTCACATACACTGTAATAATTACAATAATAATTTACAAAAAAAATTTTCTTTTAACTTACAATGCTTGTTGTAAACATACATTATTCAGATAGTAGAGATTATAAACTTGTTTACATGAGAGCGCCCTCAACCTTTAGCAAAGTTTTATAGTAATAATGGCGGTTTAAATTTAAGCCTAACTCATCCATAACTCCCATAAATAGTTATTTATTTAAAATAAGTGAGAAATGTATGATTTATACACATTCGAAGTTCAAAGTTTGGAAGCACAAGCGCAGCGAAGTAAAAAATAACTTCGCTGACGAGTTAAATATTAGATTTTTTTTTTTTTTTTTCCTGCAATCGTTGAATAATGTGACAGATTATTACACTAAATTTAGTTCCTTCAACTTTCAAGAGAAAGAAAATACACAACTTTCTCTCACTAGTGTGTAAAAGTAACATTATTCAACACATATTACGCGTAACGAGTATCATAACATTACGATATCCTTAAATCCGCTGTTTCTGGGATTTATTTTGTTTGATCTTGTTTTCTCGTAATTAGTGGTTGAATAATGTTACTTTCACACACACTAGTGAGAGAAAGTACTATGTAACTCACTTGTGTGTGTGTGAAAGTTAAACTTTCTTCACTAAATCAGAAAAAAGAAAAAAAATCAATTTTTCTAGAGAAATGTTTCAAATTATATGTCAGTGGAATGAGCATTCCAAGTTTAATTAAATTGGTTGAAACCATTTTTGAGAAAATCTCAAAAAGAGAGTGGGAGAAACAAAAAATACCATTCACTAAATTTGTAGGTACTTCCGGTTCATGGATTTTAACCGAAAAACCTTGGTGTGGCGGTACCTTAATCGAGGGCAATTTTTTGTTTATTTTCTTCTACTGATATGGGCTTTATTTGCTAATGAAGATGTATACCTACAACTTATTTTTATTATCCCCTTATCTATGATCATCATATAGAATCAAATTTTTTCCCTGATGTGTAATAACTAGGGAACGGATTCGTATGTATTTACATATTTTTTTCTAGGCAATTTACAGACGTTTTTAACTAGAAGTATTCATACTGACACTTTTTGTATGTCCTTACACATCTCGAAGACGAAGCAGTAGCGATAAATACAGCCAAGTCTTTATTCGAGAAACCTAATTTAAGGAACAAACTTGCATTCATTTCTGACAATTGCGTATTTCTTGCACAAGCCATTATCCAACTTGAGTCCCAAAATGTTCGACTGACAGAAAACGTGTCCAACGTTAAAAAAGTCATCGAAAAGGTGGAAGGAATACCTGACAGTAAGGGAGATCTGATCAGATCAAAACTGGTAGAAGTACTGAGCAAGAACAAAGGGTGGGAGACCATCTGCCAGATTTCTGATATTATCAGTGGAACAGAAGTCACCTCAGAACATCGTGTACCCTTTACAACCAACGAGATAACTTCTTTCAGCAAGGCACCTATAACATCTGTAGATGTTGAACGTTCTTTTAGTCGTTACAAGTCCATCTTACGCCCAGATCGTCGTCACTTTACGTTCCTACATTTGAAATTTCATGTGGTTGCAAACAATTTCGAAGAGTGAAGTTTTCAAAATTGAAAATTTAACACATCTTTTTTTAATACTAAAAATGTTCTTTGTTGTATAAATCAGAGGTGGAAAGCATCACAGACATTTTCCGTGATAGCCTGCTTCATTTTGTGGTCATCGACCGGTTTCGGACGTACGCCCGACATCATCAGAATGTTTTGTTGTTCCTAATAAATTATTATAAATTGTAAAAATGTTCTTTTCTTGTATAAATAATTATAACTTGCCCAAAGAAACAAAAATTCCATTTTCATAAAAAAAAATGTCCATTTTACTTAAATATTCCAGAAAATATTTTAAGAAAATCACATATTTTCCACATAATTGACGAAAATTAATGCATATTTTAATTAAATATTTGGCATTTTTAAATACATAAAAATCCGTTCCTTAGTAATAACTCTTCCGATTAAAAAAAGTCAGTATTTCACACTATCTTGAATTCTCCAAATAAATAAATAAAAAAAAAAGAAAAAGAAGATTACTTTAGACTGAATCAGTTCTTACGTAATATTCTACTCTTAAGATCATCATTTTATCAATATTTTAGTCATTATTGCTTTGTGTTCAATTTTATATCTTATAGATCAATTTTAGATCTTTTTTCAAACTATTCCTTTCAAATTATGTTTTAAATGATTTATGAAGATAAACTTTACACTGATACCTACTTTATTACTTGATGATTTTTTTTTTTTTTTTAATTCTTTATTTATTTTTAATCTGATTAATTAATTTATCATGCTTATCTTTATTTATTGTTATTTATCATATCTTTACTACTGTATGTTAATTATATTTATGTAACAGTTGTTACATATTAATTACTAAAATAAATTTGCTATAAAATAATTCTAGAAAAAAAAAAAAAACAACTCGAAAATTTTCATGCTATAAAATAAAATAAACTTCCTGTTATTGTAAATAACAGGAAGTATCGGAGACATTTTCCGTGACAGCCTGCTTTCTTTTTGTGGTCATCGACCAGTTTTCCGGCGTTCGCCCATCTTCAGGATGCCTTTTGTCAAACAATGTGATAACACAGACTTGCACAAGAGTAAATTCAGTTTTACACACTGACTGGTTTTTTATAAACCAAAGAATGTCCTCTGATGATTTTCCAGTTCTGCGGAAAACAACAGGAAGTAATATGATCGTGTCAAAAATTTTTTTTAATATCGATGTTTTCACCGGAAATACATGTTTTGAGATCTCCGGAATGAACGGAAAAGTGTTTTTTTTTTTTTTTTTTTTAAAAACAAATATGTATTGAGGTCAGATAATTAAAAAAAAAAAAAAAAACCAAATTGCACTAAGTTTTAATTTGATATTTCATTTAATTTCTACCAAAGGAATTGATAATAAGATCTTGGTCAAAATCGGTCCATTGGAAGAGTATCATTTTTACTAATTTTTTTTATTTTTTGTTATTTTTTCGCGATTTTCTTCTTGGAAACAGCTCCAACAATTTTCATTAAACTTCGTAGATTATCTACAGACAATAAGGGGGCTACAAACTTTTATTTTGAAACTATTTCCCTGGAGAAACTTCATTTATTTAAAGTTTTTTTTTGAAGGAGAATGGTGACGTTAAGACTTTTCCCTAAAGTGCCATTTCCGTGTATAGAAGAATTATGAAGATATATCATAATTATGAGTTTAAAGAAAATAGGGTATAACTTTACTTTTTTGTTGTATTTTTTCTGCAATATTTCGTTGTTAAAGATACCAACGTGTTTCCTCGTACTGATAACATAGACTTTAATATTTTGAAGTATTTTTTTTCTTACTAAAGAAGATTTTAAAGGTTTTCTAGTGGAGTTGGGAGGTCAAGATTCCGTAAAAGGTCCCGTTTTTTTTTGGGGGGGGGGGGGGAGGAGGGGAAATGTCCGTTTTGAGGTCCCCTAAGATCCAAAAAAAAGTTGGTTTTTTAGAAAATGGTCTGAGTGTACGCAGAAAAACCGTAGAAAAATTTGAAAACATGATATTTACGGTTAGGTATCAACCATGGATTCTGGACAGTGGGTATCGGTCAATATGTCCCAAACCGGAAGTACCACTTACTAAGTTGTGTTTTTTTTTTACGTTTTTGCCAATTTTTCCAAAAATGCTCGAGATTTTCCTTTAACTTGCTAGTATTCAAACTACACATACAAAGAGCTACAACTATTATTTGAAACATTTCTCCGGGGGAAAATTCATTTAAGGGCAGTTATTGGAGGAGGGGTGGGGTTATGTTTTCATCTAAAGTGCTATTTCAGTTTATTAAACAATTGTATCATCTAAATAATGCTAATTTTTAAAATTGAATATGTTGTTGAAATTCCGAGTTTGAAAAAAATCGGATAACCGGAAGTGTGTTTACTTTACCACTTTACTAAATGATTTTTTTTTTTTTCACTTTTTCGTGATTTTCTCAAAAATCTCTATGTCCATTTTCTTGAAACTTCTTATATAAAGTAAATATAAAAAAGATCTACAACTTTTATTTAAAACATTTTTCTGGGAAAATTTATTTAAGGGTACTTCTGAGGGGGGGGGGGGTATGTTTTTCTCTAAAGTGCTATCATTTGTTGGTTATTACAATTCTATCATCCAAACAAAATTAATTAGAAATAAATAGAAGGGCCGAAATTCCTAGTTTCAAGAAAATTTGTAAATTACAGTGTAAGGGAAAGTTGTGTAAGTCTTTGGTATCAAACAGTAAAGAGAAAGTAAATTTTTTGTAATTTTGGACGCATGAAAGAAATTTCCTACATGTCTTCTTCTTCTAATATTAAATACCAATAAGACGTTGTATGTAACTATGAATGTTTGTATAGTTTAATAACTATACTACTTTATATGAATATATAGCTTACTGGTACATATATGTAATGAATCACTTCCTTACAGAGTTGATATTCGTCGTTAAATATCAACATCGTTCATTCTCTATTGTAATATTAATGCACACACACACACACACACACACATTATATATATATATACACACGAGATCTCTCCCTCCCTCTTTATTCATTCATTAACAACAAACTAGCGTGTTTCTCTACTGACCTATTTTCATTAATATATTTACTATGTGAGCTACTTAAAAAAATAGTCCTCCCACTAGATATAGTCCACATTTTTTTATTTTCTTATAAACAACTTTTTTTCTTCAATAATTTCCAAAAACAGCAATTCGGAAAATAATGTAAAAAAATAAAATAAAATAAATCTTCCCAAAATTGTGGATAATTTAATGCAAATATCTGTGAATTAATTATAAAGATTAATAATTTTATCTTATTTGCTTGATTTCATTAAATTTTTATTTAATTACTTCCATAGAGACTTCTTCTTAATGTGCCGCCTCCGCTAACGAAAGTGATCACTTCATTGAACTGATTTCTTTCGGATCCTGCACAAGATGGAAGAGCTCCGCAGCGTCTGCGATCCCAATCCATTTCTTGGCATTTAACAACCAGGATGCCCCCTCCTACGTCCCACCACTTCTTTTGCCAGGTATATTTCCCATCATAATAGCGTGGAGGAGGTTGTACTTCGGTGTTTCCGTAAAGGTATCCCAGACATGCAATCTTTCTCGACTTTTATGTCATATTTTCAGCAGTTTTCCAAGAGAAAATACATTCTTTGCAATGAATGAAATTCTTGAGTACGCCACAACCGTATCTATGATTCCACAACATTTAACAATTCTTCATCGCAGGGAAAAACTTAAATCTCTGGAGCATTGGATGTTATAAAGATTATTTAATTTCTGGAAGGCACTCCATGCAGTTTTTCTATTCGTCCCCTTAATTCTACATCAATTTTTCAAGACTCTGTGTGCCACTGGCCTAGATACCCTTATAACTTGGTGACTTGCTCGTTACACTTCAAGCTGTAAAGGGTAAGGGTCCTTTTTTTTTTTGGAAATGAACGTATACTTGGTTTTTGCACAGTTCATATATGCACTACCCATCGGCAGGAGAATGTGC